>JAJMIG010000074.1:0-59658 GCA_030583365.1 Sugiyamaella japonica
GGAATTCTTCGGGGTAGTTTCCATCAGAACAATGATTTACTCGGGATTGGTAGTAAAAACCCGATCTCCTAGCGTGAATGCGGAGTAACGGAGGATGCTTATGAATATGGAACACAAATATATTGATATGAATAACTTAATGTCGCTGATCTTGTAGATTTAAACAGACAATAAATGATACGTAATCGTAATCGTAATAATTGATCGGCCGGTAACGGAGTGGTTCTCATCACACTAAAATCGGGAATAAGAGTAAAATCTGAAATCCCAGTCCACTGGCAAGAAGCGGGGTTACGGAGGATGTGACGGAGGAACATCTCTAATTGAATCCAAATATAATGCACGACTGTGAATCGGATTTTATTGTCGGTTACTATGGAGGCTTTGTCACTGAAAGCACCGTGATCATTTGTATGGAGTATATGGACTGTGGCTCGCTGGACCGTATTTCCAAACTTCAAGGACCCATCACGGAAGGGATTATTTCCAAAATCACCTATGCCGTTCTCAAGGGCCTTGTTTATTTGTATGATGAGCATCGAATTGTACATCGAGACGTCAAGCCATCCAATGTGTTGGTCAACTCACGTGGACAGGTGAAATTGTGTGATTTCGGAG
This sequence comes from Sugiyamaella japonica, assembly GCA_030583365.1. Classification (NCBI taxonomy): domain Eukaryota; kingdom Fungi; phylum Ascomycota; class Dipodascomycetes; order Dipodascales; family Trichomonascaceae; genus Sugiyamaella; species Sugiyamaella japonica. The sequence goes on from JAJMIG010000074.1 coordinate 619, forward strand.
TATCTATTGAACTCATCAACTCTTTGGCCGACACTTTTGTTGGTACTTCGACTTATATGTCACCCGAACGTATCCAAGGTTGCAGAAAGCTGACATGAAAGGCATGGTGGTATCTGAGACATGGTGGGATTTAAAAAGTGCTCATCACAATGATTTACTCTGGATTAAAAGTAAGTCAAAGCCCAGTCAACTAGTGTGAATGCGGGGTAACGGAGGAATATGAGTATCGAATTATTATATTGAATATGAAATATCAATTGTCTCTGGTCATATACATTTCAAATAAACATCAAATTATACCTAATGCTGAATCCGTCTTCCCCTGTGGTCATTCATTAATGAGTATCCTCTATCAAACCTAAAGTAACAGAGCGTAACATAATGTAGCGTAACCAAAATTGTTCGCTGAATGTTCGCTGAATGTTCGCTGAATGTTCGCTGAATGTTCGCTGAATCGCAGAACCACCACGGAATCACCCACAACGATTGAAATCCCTCACAGCCTTATCATTATAACAGATGCCATTTGAATATCTACATAGCTCACAAGCGAAAATTCAATCGGTAGCAGATACTGCTGTATAGGTCTGTGAGAAAACGACTATTTCTGCCAATCATATAACTACAGCGTTATGTACACCATTTCTACCTACTGATTGTACGTCCATTATCCCCGGTAAATCCACTCTCTACCAGTATGGCTAATCACTGTCTTACATTCGTCATTCGCATCCATTGGCTATATAGCCAATAGTCATGCTCTAATCGCACGGCGCTAGTACTTTCGGCCACCGATTTCGGAGCTTCCCCACCTCAACGTCCTACACTTGCCTCGTGCAATCACGCAATGCCATACCAACATGTCGAAGTTCGTTAGAGATATCACCTTTTCAAGCTGAAAGCTGAAAAAAGATGTGGTGTGTGCGTGAGCCAGTGTGTTTACCTGCAAGCCGGTAGCTTTCTAGACATGTAGACCTATATATAAATAATCCGGTCTCGCCATCTTTTTTAGAAAAACCCGTTCATAAGATAGCAACTTTATTTTTTTTTTGTTTACTTTGTAGCACCTTTTTTTGCTTCCCAAAATGCCATCTCATTTCGATACTCTTCAGCTTCACGCTGGCCAGGAGGTTGATCCAACTACCAAGGCCAGGGCAGTTCCCATATTCGCTACTACTTCATATGTGTTTGATGACTCTAAAAACGCAGCTGACTCGTTTGCTTTACAAGCACCTCACTTTGTTTACTCGAGAATCGCCAATCCCACGAATGATGTGTTTGAAAAAAGAGTAGCTGCTCTCGAGAACGGTGCTGCTGCTGTGGCCACCGCTTCTGGTCAAGCTGCTCAATTCATTGCTCTGGCTGCTTTGGCGCATGCCGGCTCCAATATCGTTTCCACCAGTTATTTATATGGCGGCACGTATAATCTTTTTAAAGTGTCTTTCAAAAGAATTGGTGTCGAAGTGAAGTTTGTCGATGGTGATGATGCTGGTGAATTTGAAAAGGCAATTGACGAAAAGACCAGAGCCATCTATGTCGAGAGTATCGGTAATCCCAAGTATAACATTCCTGATTTCGAGGCTCTTTCTGCAGTTGCCCACAAGCATGGAATTCCTCTTGTTGTTGACAACACGTTTGGAGCTGGTGGGTATCTGATTAGACCCATTGACCACGGAGCAGATGTTGTTGTTCATTCTGCCACCAAATGGATTGGTGGACATGGTACTACTATTGGTGGTGTTGTTGTCGACAGTGGAAAATTCCCTTGGGATAAACATGCTGACAAGTATCCTCAATTGACTGAGCCTTCAGAGGCCTATCATGGTCTTAAGTTTACCGAGACTTTTGGTAACATTGCCTACGCAGTTCATCTTCGTACTGAAGTGTTGCGAGATTTCGGTCCTGCCTTGAACCCCTTTGGAGCCTTTTTGTTGCTACAAGGTCTAGAAACTTTATCACTTCGTGTTGACCGCCATGTGTCGAATGCGTTGAAGCTTGCTCAACATTTTGAAAAGCACCCCAATGTTTCTTGGGTGTCTTATCCTGGCTTGGAATCCCATCCTTATCATAAGGCTGCTCTCAAATATCTCAAGAATGGATTTGGTGCTGTTCTGTCGTTTGGTGTCAAGCCTGTTGATGGTAAAGACCAGAGTGCCAATGTGGTGGATAAGCTCAAGCTTGCGTCGAATCTCGCCAATGTTGGCGACTCCAAGACTCTTGTGATTGCTCCTTATTTCACCACCCACTCTCAACTGACTGAGGACGAAAAGAAGAAGAGTGGTGTGAGTGCTGATTTAATCCGTGTGGCTGTTGGAACCGAATTCATTGATGACATTATTGCTGATTTCGAGACTGCCTTTGCTGAGGTCTACAACAAAGCTTAGTTACGATTAATGATATGCTAGAGTGCAAAAAAATAAAGATCTATTTTTATTTGTCGTGTGCAAAGGGCTGCTACTGTCTCGGGCAGTTGGTCTCTATAATATGCGGTCATCATCTTCATCATTGTCGAGATTGCGGTCTTTGACTACCGACAATATAATCCACAAGACAGTGTCCAAGATGTAAAAACTGAAAATAACTGGCAATAAGACAGACGCACCCAGCCGATTAATAAAAGCTCCAATGACAACTGGAAAAACTGCGGATCCACATCCACTAAGCGCAGCAGCAGTTGAAATGCCAGACACATGCATATTTCTCGGAAGTTTGGTCGTCGCCATTACCATTGTGGAAGGGAAGATGGGACCGATAAATACCCCTATAGTCCAGATAAACATCCCACCAAGGATAATTGATGCTGAGTGGTCGGCCCAAAACACACAATGAAAGAAAAACGCAATTGCCATATATGTTAGCACCACAGCATTTAAACTCTTAAAGCGTCCAGTAAGGAATCCGAGGCCCAATCTACCCATTGATAAACCTGTCCAAAAGGTAGTGGAAATCAGGCCAATGGTTTTGGGGTCAGCATGGCGTTCCCTGATCATGTATGTTACTAGCCATCCGCTATAACTGAACTCTATACCATTATAGGCACATAAGAAAAGAGCAAGAATCCATACTACCGGTGACCGGAATGCGGCCATATGGTCGATTTCATCATTATCATTGGTTGATCTGGTTTGATTGGTTTCAATGTTATACGCTTGAGCATTGTCATTTCTAAATGCAACTGAAACCGAGACTATGAGGCAAATGGCGTAAACGGCCATAAACCGATAGAAATAATACCACGGCATGTCTAGACTAAGCAGTAAAGACACCAAAGCAGGCCCAAGAAGACCTCCCAGAGCGTAACAAGCATGAAGAACTCCTAGAATAGAATGAGCATTCTCAAAAGCACCAATCCACGCATTCCAGGACCCATTGACAAGCCCCGACCCGAAGCCTGAGCAAACACATGCCATAAGCAGAAGCGGGAAAGGAGGAGCCGTGAGAGCAGTTGAAAAACATAGTAGATTAAAAGCGATTCCGAAAAGTCCCACTCCTCTACGGCCTATCTTGGTATGGGACCATCCACTCATGGCGGCCGAAGAAAAGGCTCCAATCACAGGAATAAAAAACAAAACAGACACTTGCAAATCATTGAGTTTGTAATGTTCTTCTAATGAGGGAAGAATGGCACCCATTGCAGCATCATTTAACCCCATCATAATAAAGCCTGCTAAAGCAATTGTTACTTTGATCTGGTTTCCGGCCGGTTTGCTCCATGACTGTCGTCCTGTGTAATAGTGTCTACCATCTGGGGCAATATGATATGAAATTTCCAAATCTTCTAAAGGATTAACCACAGTGGCGATTTCCTGAAGAAGAGGAGCTGAAGAAGTGGTTGGCAGTTCCACATCGTCGTCTTTAATGGTATTCATGTTGGAACCCAACTACCAAAAAAAGAAGAAAAACAAGATAACCAGTATCTAGTAGACTTTGTGATGTGACGAACAGAGTGACGGTATCGGTTATTCTGTATTGTATGCCGTTACTGTAAGATTGTAGATACGCTTATCACAATGTGACGTTGGACTGCATACATGTATCTTATCGGGGATATCCGGTTGTGTGCGGGGGTTGATGGCTGTCAGGAATATAAACGTAACATAGTGATTGAGCGGATCTAGAGTTGCGTGGAGAAAGAAGCCATAAGCTAACAAATGAGTAGATGTTATTGTTTATTATTTTTCGATTAACTGGATTAATTAATTAATGCTGCTGAATGCATGCACAACATGACCTGCGTAAATGCTGAGTGTATATTTAACTCGTCATCGTACTGGCATACAAACAATACTCAATGACGGTCATCAGGGCACCCCAACCACGTACAATTCAAATATATAAGCTGGAACAGGTTGCACTGGCTTCAAATACGGTGCCTGTCTATCTGGTTAAAAGATAACGATAAGCGACATACATGTGCTAACCTAACCACTATCTCTCCGGTTCTATCTTCACGTCAACCTCCACCCCCTGGAACTGGCTCGGCAACATGGACCATCAATTCGAGCGAACAGCTCGGTGTGTACTCATAAATAACGAGCGAAGCGAGCAACGGGTCTGGGCAGCGCCCAGCCGCCGGAGGCAGAGTTCCATGCCTACTTCGTCACGACCCTGCAAACTGGGCTAGGGTGTCTCCTGACCTTAACATAGTAGCACAGCCGCTCGTGCTCCACATTGTGAGATGATGACCCTATTGCGCCGAGCAGCGTTGTTCTCTACAGACTGTCACCAACAGACATTGCGATATCATAGTTGGACATTGGCATTTGCAAAATGTCCTACACAATCGATCTTTCCAGCAGTGGAAAGGAATTGAAGCATTTGTATGATTCAATTGTATCCAGCGACCCAGAAATCTCGTGGGCCGTGTTCAATTACGGGGCTGGCTCGTCTAATGCCCTTCGTCCTGTAGCTCATGGACCTGGAGAAGGAGGTAAGAATAGTGCGCGTAAGCCGGCAGTTTGGTTGTTTTTTTTTGCTAACGAACAACATTTGAGTAGACTACTTGGCTGATTTTGTGGAGGAATTCGACGACGGATTGGTGCAATATGGGTTCGTGAGGATAGATTATAACAACCTTACCAAGTTTGTTCTTGTTGGATGGGTTGGAGAAGGAGTGCCCGAGCGTACCAAAGGTTATTTCAATGCCCATTTCGCGACGGTGGCGAAGTTTTTCAGGGGCTATCATGTTCAAATCACCGCTCGGTCTTCTGGTGATTTGTCGCCCGCGATTATTCTGGAAAAAGTCGATGCTGCATCTGGGTCCAAGTACTCTGCCACTTCAGGCTCGCGCGGTGTTCCTTTAAGACCCAAATACTCTAGTTCCCGCCATGGAGCAGACGAAGAGGATTGGGGCGATGCTCCAAAGGTCGTTGATCGAGAAGAGCCTACTTTGACAAAGGTTCCTTCGGCGTACCAGCCTACCAAGGTGGACATTGCCAGTTTGAAAAAGACTGCAGTTCCTACGCCTCGTGGAGCAGGTCCAATTGAAAGAGAGCGGGAAAGAGATTGGGAGGCAGAACACGAAGAGAAGACGACCCCCAGCAGTCAGATTCCCTCCTCGACCCATTCTAAAAAGGCTATTTTTGAAGAGCCAAACAGCTCGTATCAACCAATTGGCAAAGTGGACATTGCTGCTCTTCGTGCCAAGGCCAAGGAATCCAAGTTTTCGGACGATCGACCGGCTCCTCTTCAAAGTTCCTACCAACCAATTGGAAAAGTGGACATTGCTGCGATCCGAGCTCAAGCAAATGCTAACAGGAGAGAGTCTGAAACCAGCGAGAAGCCACCTGCTCTTCAGAGCTCATATAAGCCTACGGGTAAAGTGGACATTGCAGCCATTAAAGCCCAGGCTAATGCTAACAGTGCTCAATCCCGTGAACCCCGTGAAGAGCCAGAAGATGATGAACAAGAAGAGGCTCATCCTAAATCTGTAAAGGACCGTATGAGTGTATTTTCTGGCTCTGGCAGACTTACCGAATTACCAAAGCCAAAGGTGAACAAGTCTGCTGTTGCAGGTCGATTCCAGCCTGGAGCCGGTGTTAGAGGAACTGCTCCCTCTCTTCCCACGGACATCTTTGGAAGACCCGTCACTCCAAAGGCCAATGCGGGTTTCAAAGATTTTGCTAGTGAAGGAGGTAAGACTCCTGCTCAGCTTTGGGCTGAGAAACACGCCAAGAAGACTGGCACACACACCATTGCCACTGGACCCTCGACAGCTGAGTTGGTGGATCAGACTTTGACTTTGTCATTACAGCCTGAACCAGAGCCTGAACAGGAGCCTGAATCGGAGCCCCAGGCTGAGCGTGAACAACCTAGAACCTCGTTTGCTGATTTAACAAGTAGATTTGCTCAGTCGTCAGTGCCGGCTGCACCACCAGCTCGTGAGCCTGTCTCAGAACCTGAACGTACCCCTTCACCAATTTCCATTCCTCGAGCCGTCCCGAGCCTGAATGTCCACTCTGAATCTGAAGTCATCCCTCCTCCTGAGCTCAGCGAAGGCACCCCACCACTGCCAGTCCGTCACGATGTGGGTCGTGAAGAGTCGATTGCAGCCGCCCTTTCTGAGGGGGCCCCTATTGAAACCACTCCCGAGGTCGAAGCTCATAATAAACCTGAGCCTCTGGCAACACAACTATTCACTGCCGTAGTACTTTATGATTACGACAAAGACGAAGCCAACGAGCTGTCGCTCAAGGAAGGCGAGGTCATTACCGAAATTCAAAAGGTCGATCCGGACTGGTGGCAGGGAACAAACTCGGCAGGCGAGTCGGGGCTTTTCCCATCCAACTACGTAGAAATCACCGACGAGCCCACCGCTGCCGCTGCTGCCGCTCCTCACGCTACTGCCGCCGCTGCCACAACCACTGCCAAACAAGGTCCGTCTGCTGTCGCCGAATACGACTACGACGCCCAGGAAGAAGGTGAGCTCTCGTTCCCCGAAGGCGGCATTATCGAGGACATTGACTTTGTCGACGAGGCCTGGTGGAGCGGCGTCTACAACGGCGAAAAGGGTCTTTTCCCTGCCAACTACGTCGTCCTACGCGACTAAATACTGTAAAACGCGCTTCCGAAATATATATCGTCTACTCTACCGACGCTGCTGCTGTACGGGTGCTGCCTCCGGCGGCTGGGCTCTGCCCAGACCCGTAGCTCGCTTCGCTCGGGCGTGGTTACATGGTCTGCGGAGTCAAGGACCGCGAGGATGACGACAGCGACGAAAGCTTGGACTCAACCAACTCGACCCAAAAGGCAACAACCGTCTGGCCCTGACCCGACTTGTTACGCCGGTTGACGATTTCCGCGTGAGAATGCATCCGCTCAAGCTTGACGACATACTTTTCCCAGGGCAGCGTATTGAGAGAGTCAACCATTTGTCGCACTTGAGGCGATAAGGTCAGGTTATGAGGAGTGTCGTCTAAAAGGCCCTTGGTCCCCGCTCCTAAACTCGGTCGCACAGGAAGGCCTCGGCTGCCACCACCTTTACTGAGCTCCTCTACGGCAGTGTCAGAGTCATTTTCCTGCTCTTCATGCGCTGCTGCTCTGCCAGGAGAGTCTGAGAGCTGATGCTCGTCCTCTCCATCAACTGCCAACACTTCATCAACAGCACTTCCAGCCCACTCGGCCAGTCGAGAACTTCGTTCACGGTCATGTTCACGGTCATGTTCACCGCTCGTACGTGACACCGGCGTAACTGCACTGGAATCGTCGTCGCCTTCTTCCTCCTCACCAAGATAATCAATAGCTAGTGTAGATTGAGTCTTGCGTGCTTCTCGCACTTTATAATGAGAAACAATCGTGGTAACCGACGTGATGGCCAGGACAATTGGGAATATCCATGGCAATGCCAACAACGCAAACGCTTGAAACTGCCGCTCCTGAGCCGTGACTCCAGTCTCAATGCCCGTACTTGTGCTCAGAAATCTCGACCGGTTCATATCAACAAACATATTTGTTATTGGAGGAGGCAACTTATCGGCGCTGTTCTTATACTTCAATAAATAATCTTCGTTCTTGTAATGGAAATACTTGTACTCAATGAAATCTCTCTTTTGAAACGGGTCTTTGGCGGAAATATATCCCGTGAAAAAGGGAACGGTCCGGTCATGAATAGCATTGGCAAACAAAATCAAATGCTTAAATTTTTGTAACCCCTTGAAAAACGTCTTGTTTGGGTCAGACATGTCGGCCAAAACTGTTGAGTAGTTGGCGAAAAGATCATTGCCTGATACTCCAAGTACATTACCACCTAAGAGGTTCAATATTTTCGACCGGCAGTTGTCGGAGTAGAAAATCGATCCCACATGAGGCGTGGCAAACGTGGTGAACATGACGGGCTCTACTTTATCGAAATATCCCAAGTCGTTCAAAAGTCCTACCAAATATCTTCCGTACAATCCACCCAACGAGTATCCGACAATACTAATTTTTGTAAACGTCACATTGGACTCGTGTTTTCTCGTCTTGAAGAAAGCATTGAGCTCTTCAATGATCCGTTCGGCGCCTAAGCGGACTCCATCAAACGATGCCAGACCAGAGTTCAAGGCCGGTCGAAAGATCTCGATCTCGGAATCTTCTCCATATCTCTGATACAGCGTATCATGAATACATGTCAAATGAACTGGGCTGCCGAACAGGCTATAGAATGTTAGTTAAGCCGAGCGCAAGCCGAGCCTACCTGCCACCTGCCACCTCACCACCTGCCACCTCACCACCTGCCACCTCGTCGTCAAGCGTACCCATTGATCATAATAAATAAATGTTTATTCTCGCTCGTCTTTGCCATTTTCTATGGAATGACCGGATGTAAATATCAGAATATGTTGGTGGTATCGTGCTATCGTGCTATCGTGCTATCGCCTTCTCTTTCGCTTCTATCTCTATCACCTCTATCACTTTTGTCACTTCTTCTGTCTCTTCTTCTATTCACGCCACCGGTCTAAATATACACATTTAAACATCGACATAATCAGACCGTCGGCCGAATTTATCGTAGATCTGAGCGTTAACGGGCTTGGTGCGCGCTCGCCCACTGCCCATATGCAATCTTATCAGAGGGTTGGGGCGCAGGGGGCGGTGGCTAAATGCCTATACCAGGTTAACGGTTCACGCGACGACTGAAGATAAGCTCGTTCGCTTACAGGCTTATCTACGCTAGGGATGAGAATGGCTAACGGGGAATTGAAGGATATTTCCTTTTCTAGACGTACTCCTCGGTTCTACGCGATCTTATCTGTGGACAGGAATGGTTGTTACCAGCGACTCATGGAGATCAAAGGCCCTGAGTGAGGTGAATCAGTTTGATAGGGCTACAAGTGCGCAGAGTCCATAATGACGTTAATTGTGGAGCATATAAGCAGATGATTATTATGGATGCTATCATCTACTTGGAGAAGCAGATAACAGTGCCATAAGGTATTTGTAGTTTTTTTATATTTTCGGGGTCAATTATAGCTGTTGTCGTTACAGGAGATAGACCGGGTTCAGTGAATCTTCAGACCCTGCAGACCACATTAACTATATGCATAGAATATAGATCACACAACACAACAGCCTGTGACACTCTGCATGGCATGGTCTTTTTCCAGATCCTCGGACAAATAGCCAAGTCCATTGTACACGTGCTTCCCTCACCTGTCTCTTCAAACCAACCCGGTACCATCCCTCGAGCTTGCTCGAGCAACGGGTCTGGGCAGCGCCCAGCCGCCGGAGGCAGACCCACAACAGGCACAGAAAATACTTTATAATGTTCAATACATGAATACATATAGACAGATCATAAAACATTGACTACTTGGCGAGCGACGGCAGGCGACAGCCACGTTTAGTCGAAAAGACCCATGCCCATGTCACCGTCCGACTCCTCGGCCTCGCTCTCTTCCTTGGCAGCAGTCTCTTCGGCAGCAGCAGAAGAGGCATCGGCAGCAGGAGCAGCAGCAGCATAAGCATCAGGGTTGGCGATACGGTCCTTGATGGCCTCGGAACCATCAAAGGTGTAATCAGTGGCAATGGACAAGGCCAAGAGGTTCTTGTAGTGGTTGACAATCGAGTGACCGACAGCAGCCAAAGTGGGGTACGAGGTGGCCAAAGAAATGGTGGCAATGGTCTTGATGGCGGCCAAGAAGTGGGCAGTGAGCTCATCATCAGTGATGTCGAGAATCGAGGGAGCAAACACCTGACCATTGTCATAAACCTGCTCAACAGTCAAACCAAAGGTGAAAGGAGAGATGTTAAGCATGTTAAGAAGAGTGGCCTCGGAAGGACCGACCTTGGCACCAGCATCGACAACCAAAACATCGGAAACGATTTCAATGGTACCACGGGCAATCTTGGTGGGGACACCAAGAGCTTGGAAGAAAGAGGTCTTACCAGGCTCCATACCAGTGTTACCGGCAGGGACCCAGACGTCCTTAGGAGCGACGGCACCAGCACGAGCAGGGGCAGCGACCCGGTTGGAAACAATGGCTTCACGGATGGTCTTCAAGTCGGCATTGGTGAAGACAAAACCAATGTTACCTCTGACATAAGGCAACACCTTCTCGAGATCGGGGAACTCGCCAATGAACTGACGGAAAGCACGTCTAACCATGGTGTTCTTTCCCATGAGCACGACAGCCTGTCCACGGAGGTCCTTTCTCACCTCGTGCATCTGTTGAGACGAGACATTGTCCACTCCCACAAGGAAGATGGACTTGTACTCGGTCAAAAGCTCGCGGAGCTTGGTGAAGTATTCGACTTTCTTATCAGAGATGCCTCCCATTTCGACTCTTTTTAATAAAACTTGAGGATAGGATGTTTAAAGGCAAATCACTACGTTGTTTGAAGAGGTTTCTAGTATGTTGTCTACCAACTGTATGGATGTCGATATGCCCTCTCTGTCTCTGGTGGTGAAAAGTTTGAGTGGGTGTGAAACTGCACAGCCGTGCAAACAGTGTGACGGTTCCGTGCCGTATTAAGTAATATGTAGTGGGTGGGTGGGTAGATAAGATAGAGGTTAGGGTGTGATTCAGGGGTAAAAGCAGGTGCTCCTTTAAGTATTGAATTAATATTGTGTACGAATAATTAGGGAAATGACTACTACTTCATGATGAACCAAACGGCACAGAGCACGAGCGAAGCGAGCAACGGGTCTGGGCAGCGCCCAGCCGCCGGAGGCAGCATAGGCAGCACAGGCAGCACAGAGGCAGAGTCTTGAATAAATATGGGAGGGATCTAGCGGTAGTAGGAACGCTTTTGGGGAGATGGTGGTCTTGGGAACTCGGACATGGAGGGAATCTGTTTGAAGGAGTTGATGGGGAATTGGCTGAAGTCGATTTCACTTAAGAGGCCTCGGACTTCCGGGGTGTTCAGCTTGAGCGCTTCTCGGAACGGATTGCTACACAGACAGAGGCCTAGGATCATAGTGAAATAGGCATCGTTGCCTGCGTTGTGCAGAGCAGCATGCCTGACTTTCAGGAACTCTAGGACTTTACCCAGAGCCCCGAAATTGTGGCCAGTGAGCTGCCAAATCTTATAAGTGTCGAGATGGTCGGGATCAGTGCCCGAGATCGAGTCCCGACCAAGGTAGAAATGGTACTTTTGTAGCATTACAAAATCGGACTTGACTCCATGACCAAGAAACATAACCTTGGACCCGAATTGATCTGCTTTTTCTTCACAAGCTTGTACCATTTGCTTGAATGAGTCTCTGCATTCTTGCAACGTCTGGATTCTGGATTTTCCCAGCAAATAGTTGAACTTGTTGTCTTCTACAAAGCGGCCGTTTTTCATGCGAATAAACTCTTGTACAATAAAATGTTCATTGCTCATGCGGGCTGCCAGTGGGCTCGAGGTCATAGTACCATCATAGATGGTGAAGCCTATCTCTGTCATTTTGGAGTTATCACGCTCCCATGACTCCATATCCACACAAATAAGAATGTCTCCGGTGAGGATGGCATTGATTCCTTTCAATAGCATTCGCTGGGATTCAGACGTTCTTAATCTTTCTCGCTGTTCTCTTAACCGGGCCTTTTTTTCTGCCTTTAATAGTTTAGCAGCATTTTCCAAGTCTACATTACTGCTATTCGATGAAGTAGGCGCAGGAGGAGGAGGAGTATCGGCATCGGATTCAATCCGAGTGGCTGAAAACATATCAGCCGCTATCTGGATCCGTTGATCGATTTCTTCGGATGTCAACATAGGAGCTCGAGGGTTCATTGCAGATGGCCTGGGCAGTTTTCTTTTCGGTTTGTTCTGATTGGGCTTCGGGGCGTCGAAAGTTGGGCTTATAAGGTCGCTGAGATGCAGGTCATCTCTTTTTTTCCCCTTTAAGTACTGAGCAGAATCCACTGGAGTTTTGACACTGTTGCCACCAGGATAACACAATTCGCCAACTGTATGCGGAACCACAGGGCTCGTTATTGACTTCTGGAAGTTGCTGGCAGATCTCATAGAAGGTGACAAAAGTTTGTGGTTTGGACAGGGTCGAAAAACTCTTCGCCAAGCGATCGCACAACGAGATGATGTGATACTTTTCGGTGAAAAGAGGTTCATCGGCCTGCTACACCGGTATCTAGCTTTCGGGTCCAATAAATATGATATTGACGATAACTAATGTCATACAGATCTGAAGATGGACATAGATAAAATGTTATCAGCCGTGCTGTGCATGTATGTATGCAAGATGCATCCATGTCAACCAACAATCATGAATATTTACTGGCTGATTATAAGTTTATTTATGATTAATTAACTGCTGATTCGGCATATATTATTGTTCCGTGTCTCACTGACATTAATTGCCTCGTGTTTGATTTACGCATCCTCTTTGCTCAGTGATTGACTATTATCCACAGCTCTCTCGGGGTCCCATTCCTGATTAGTGGTTGTATTACCAAGATAGCCTCCAACACAAAATATAACTACCATAAATATTTCCATTAATACAATCATCACCAGGCGAATTTTCCAATTTCCATTAAAGTAATTCCATGCCTCGTAGACTGTCCAATTGTGCTGGTCTACAGCAGCAGCTACAATTGTGAAAATATCACGTACTAATAAAAACGGTGTTGCCAGGCATAAACAAATCAGATAATGATTATAGGAAGAGTCGAATATGATACCATAGAATCCTCTTTTCAACGCATAGGCATAAAATAATACACTCGCAAAACCTATCATAGTCAATGCAGCAGCGCTTTTAACCATGGCTTTGCCAGAAGCACTAAGTGCCCCTGTACCACTATTATCAGCGGCCAGGAATCCACGAATCCCCAGTACAGCAGTTACAATAAGCACGAGACGTGTTGACATCATCCAGATTCGGATCCTTCTAGGTGCGGACCCTAAATCAATAATTCCTGCCATTAGAAAACCCAAAAGTGCCATTTGTAGAGCCACTATGGCCCCGAAATTCGACATTGCAGAACCCACAATGATAAGCACATAGTTTGGTGATTTACTACCAAGTTGGGAAATGACAAACGACGATCCTATAATCTTTTCTACATTATCTTGTTAGTGACCGACTATTAGTATTATTAGTCAACACAACAGTACGCACCTAGTGAAAATAAGGTGACAAACAGCCAAGAGAGGTACCATTTTCGTGGCCTCTGAATACACATGAATACTGAAAACACTAGACTCAAGCTGTAGATCGCCAGCTCGAGAACGTAAACTCTGGTGGTACCTATCATTTTGTAGGACGTTGAAAGGACTTCCAGACTGCACAACAGGAATCAGTTTCCGGTGGATTCAATCCCTTTTATATATTGTGATGGTGGATGGGATCATGTCGATCCGTATCTGACGAGCTCTCTGACTGTGCTGAGCTGCTGGTTCTCTCTCTCTGATCATGAGGCTCTGAGAGCATAGATTACCATATGAACCATGACACATCTATGCACATGGTCTTACCCCCCTACAGCACTGCCCAGCTATTTGAGTAATTACTGATAGCAGTAACATGGATGCCGTAAGATTGATATGTTGTCCAGCTGGTCTGCATACGACGCAGGGACAGCCGACGATGTTCATTACCCGATACGCTGTTATGAGTCTGACACACAATCCACCTAATGACTCTACTGGCGAGAAAATCTTCAGTCGGTATACCCAGCCGTAAGCTGCTTAATAGGTTTATTACAGTTTCTTCTTTCCCTAATTTGGTTCACTTTCGCTTTACGATTTCTGATCGGAAAACTTGATCTTCACGGCCTTGTCGATCCGTATAGTACTGTTCTAACAGGATGCATACACTGTTCATTGAGCAGACGCTCTTTACATATGCTACTAGAGAGGGCAAACTGCATATACGAGTAACTCATAACTCATAACTCATGACTGGATAGTGGCATCGTTCCACACCTTTATTAACTGCTGGTTTGCCAGCAGTGTGATTTCAGGTCTCACCAGCTTGTGATCATGTCATCTCGAACTTCTCATAGTAAATCCAGATATGGATGTACTCATTGTAAACGACTACGAGTAAAGGTGAGAAAGGAAGGAATCTCAACTATGGGTCCACCATTACACGATACTAACTGATAGCAGTGCGATGAGGGCAAGCCGTCTTGCGATTACTGTATTCGAAACAAGCGTGTATGCCAATACTTGCCGGCAGCTCCAATCAAACGAAGAGCAAAGAGGGAAAGGAAACATCGACTGACAGACACAGCTACTGGCATAACGTATTCCCCTGATAGCTATGTGCTGACAGATCTGTCATCCGATGCTTTAGTGAGAGCTGCCGACGCTTATTCGCCTGGCAGCACGTGGTGCTCGTACTATGCTACTGAGCCAAGTTTGACAACCATCAACCTAACTCTCTTCTCGGCTCTCACACCTTCACAAGTCAGATACTTGGAATACTTTTATGGTGACGGTTTGGCAGTGTATTCTCTAGGTGTACCGCAACTGTCCAATGTTTGGCGTAGTTATGGATTACAGGTGGCTGTTGACTCTCCCAGCGTGTTGAACAGTATCATCGCGTATAGTGGACTTTTGATGCGACTTAGAGGGCTCGACATCAGTGAACCGTTGTCGCCACACAATTACTTTTATTCAACAGTTCGCAATCTACGAAAATCGCTTTCCAACCAGTCATGTACGCCAATGGAAATGATACTAATATCCATGATGATTAGCGCTTCGTCGTTTGTTGATGAATGTGATGTGCCAGTGATCTCATTCTCTGATAGTGTGGATCTACTCAGTCTGTCTCAAGGAGGCCACGTCATTATGGAGACCTATTTGCCGCTGTCTCCACCATCATTTGCCCATGAGTTCATGACTCTAGGCAGGGAACATCGGTTAGCTGCCTGTGAGATTACGCAGTCTGGTAAAACCGTATCAGATAACTTCAAAATCGAGTTTCTAGATTACTTGTCCGACGTTCTGGACAGTGTGTTTACACCACAAAGTAGTTTGGTGTCGCCTATGGAAGTGATCATGTACAAGGCATGTATACAAGGTATACGAAATGCTAGTTACACAGCCCTTTTGATGAACACGTTCCTACCGATCATGACTGTACTTTCAGAAGCACCTGCCGAATTCTCACAAGCTTGTCGTTCAGAGCGTCCCTTTGGGCTGTTGATTTTGCTCTTCATGAGTGTGCTTCTTAGGAAAACGGCATTTCGATTCCGCAAGCCTCAGTGTGTCTGGGACCAGTGCATACATGAATCGTATACACGACTACCGAAGAAAGTGCGATTTGTTGGTGACGAGGCGTTACAGATGTTGCATGGTGATAGATTTGCTGGCGATATCAGGAAACTTGGATCCTTGTTGAATGGAATTCACCCCGGCATTTCATGAATGGTGTGTCAGAAACTTAGTTTCCAGATAAAGTTTCACATAATATTTACATGACCGCCCATAATCAGGTGAATATAATGTGTACTCTGGGTTGTGTGCTTTTCTGTGCTCTTGTCAACCTTTACGACGAAGATTGGCGCATTCATGGGCGATTACGACAAGAGTGGACTACTAGAGACAAACGAGGTCATGAATATATATGAAGATGATGACGATCTGTTTGTTTCGCAGAAAACGAAACGAAAGTCGAAAAAAGACAAGTCGGCTATAGATGGTGGTGTAAGCGGTGCAAGTGGTGGTGGGACTGCTAATGGCGTCGTCACCAGTAACAGCAATCGATTTTCGATTCTGGCACCAAAATACGACGAAAAGCATCAGTTTAAACCCAGTCTGCAGACTACCACGATCACGTCTGCTACGTTAGATGTCCATATGTCTAAGAAGAGCAAGAAGAAGAAGCACAATGGCCACGTTAAAGCTGCTTGTACGGAATCAGTGCAATTGGAAGTTGAAGAAAATCTAGACAGCAGCATTTATGGCCACAGCTCTATCACGGCTACCGCGACAGATTCTGAACTGTCAGTCGACACGACATTGTCAGCACCCACACCGGAGCCAAATGTCCCTCTTAATAGCCCTCTGAGAGGGCGGATCATGCAATTGGCAACTCTGATTATTATTTCAGTTATTTCTGCTACCCTGTTCCCCTCAGCCGGAGCATTCGTCACAATAGGAATACTTTTACTCTATGTATCATATATTGTCTACTTGAAATCTGTATGATTAGAGATAATTGGTATTTCATATTCAATGTTATTATTCGTTACCCCGCATTCACGCTGCGATGAGCACTACCAGAAAAGTGTCCTATCTTAGGGTCAATCAATCAAGTTTAATTAATCCCACCATGCTATTGATAAACAGAACATGGCTCTAATTCCTGCTAGCACCTATCCATGGCATGTCCAGTTCTGAATCGATGGTTCGCTTCTTAGTACGTACATTTCATCTTTCCGCAGGGCGCGATCCACACCCTGGGCCCTGCCTCCGGCGGCTGGGCGCTGCCCAGACCCGGTGCTGCTCGCTTCGCGAGCAGGCTGGGACCGTTGGGGGGACGGTGCGCGCGTCCCATGACCACGGCCAGTACTGGTTTCATTATATGTAGCTCTTTAGCTTCCTGTAGTTTAGATAGAATCTTGGACTCGATTTCATTGTCTCCTCGGACGGTGGTTTCCTCCAATCGGAATCCGTATCTGTTTCTATTACCATCTGAGGGCCACCACCAACGAGTCGGTGTTAAGTGGATAGGATAGGATATACATGATCGACATTTACCCCTGAGTATTGAGGGGAGATGCATTATTCAAACCAGTCCAAAATAAACCCAAACTCCAGAAGGCAGCCATACTCCACCAGCAGACCACTAACAAGACCCTCGCAAATACGCTTTTCCTAAATATATATCCAGTTTGCTCTATACAATGTCTAATAATATCCTGACGATATATACCAGCGCCGCACATTCTCATAAGCGGCGTCGTGTTGACGCGTTGTTGCTCTTATAATAATAACCCAATCGAGACAAATGTCGCTCTTTCTTATTTGTTGTGTTTACCTTAGTGTAGAAATCTTCACCACCTTTGAAATCTAATAATCCACTCGTTTTCGCACAGCACACCTGGTTATCATGGTTGAGTTTTCAGATTACCAGAAACTGGAAAAGGTCGGCGAAGGTAAGTGTCACGAAACGCCCAGAATGGAGACACTGCTAACGGGTGAATACAGGCACCTACGGAGTGGTGTACAAGGCACTGGATACGCTGAATGGAAACCGAATAGTTGCGTTGAAGAAGATCCGTTTGGAGGCAGAAGATGAAGGCGTACCGTCGACAGCTATTCGAGAGATCTCGTTGCTCAAGGAGATGCGAGACGACTATATCGTGTCGTTGTACAACATTGTGCATTCTGATTCTCACAAACTATACCTTGTGTTTGAGTTCCTGGATCTCGATCTCAAGAAATACATGGAGTCCATTCCGGCCAACATGGGACTGGAGTCCGACATGGTCAAGCGGTTTATGAGCCAACTTGTCAAGGGCACTCGTTACTGTCATTCGCATCGGATTCTCCATCGAGACTTGAAGCCCCAGAACCTGTTGATTGACAAGGAGGGCAATTTGAAGCTCGCCGATTTCGGGCTCGCCAGAGCGTTTGGCGTGCCGTTACGTACCTATACACACGAGGTGGTGACCTTGTGGTACCGGGCGCCCGAAATCCTGTTGGGTGGCCGCCAGTACTCCACGGGAGTGGACATGTGGTCCATTGGTTGTATTTTTGCCGAGATGGCGACGCGCAAGCCTCTTTTCCCCGGCGACTCTGAAATCGACGAGATCTTCAAGATCTTCCGTTTACTGGGCACTCCCAATGAGTCTGTGTGGCCAGGAGTGACGTCGCTGCCGGATTTCAAGACCACCTTCCCGCAGTGGAGTAAGAAGAGGCTCCAAGTCCAGGTACCTCAGCTCGATGAGATGGGCATTGATTTACTGGAAAACCTGCTTGCCTATGACCCTGCTATGCGCATCAGTGCCAAGCGAGCCATTCTCCATCCATATTTCGAAATCGACGGCCAGCAGCCCGTGGCTCGAGATGTGCCTACCAACGACGCGCGACTGGCCCAGCAGCAGCAGCAGCACCAGGCGTTGCGAGCGTAAAGCGTAAAACCACCACTACCTACCAGACTACAGTTTTGGGCACCAACCGACGACCACGGTCGCCAGGGCCACTCACTCGATAAACCAAAAAAAAACGCCCCACGATCCAAGAGAGCGATATTCTAATTCTGATACCACTTTTAACTTTAATAAAGCATTTCAACTACCCACCCCGGGGTCTGCCTCCGGCGGCTGGGCGCTGCCCAGACCCATTGCTCGCTCCGCTCGACCTGTGATTCCAGCGGACGGGGGCGGCCCCCGAGCTCGAGCGGAGCGAGCTACGGGTCTGGGCAGAGCCCAGCCGCCGGAGGCCGACGAGGGCAGCCCCCTGGTCGAGCGTAGCGAGCCACGGGTCTGGGCAACGCCCAGCCGCCGGAGGCAGACCCCCCAGCCACTGACGTGAGCCACGAGCGCTGGAGTCGGATGCCGATGCCCTGCAGCAAAGCCAGATTACGCCATACATACACGCGCAGATTGCGTATGGAGAGAAGAGCTCAGTGAGACAATCGGTTTCGCCAGATAATTGAGGAAACAGCAGCAATGGGGCAGATATGGGAGGAAGAGGAGTGGAAAGCCACCCAGGCAACCGAGGCTGCCGAGGTCACGGAGACCACTCAGGGCCCGTCGACCCGTCGACAACTCAAACAGGGGTCGGAGTGTGGCGTACGGGCAGAATGCCGCTACCCGCGATTCGGCGATCAGTGCAGAGATAAGGTTCTGCATGGGATAATCTACCCCCTGGATTCTAACATATCACGTGCCGGGTGCTAACCCCGGGCACGAAATGGCTAATTTCCAGTATTTATTGCGCTTATGTCGGACGAGAGTGGAATGATTAGTGATGTATCCGTGGGGCAGTCAGTGGCTTGAGCAGGACCTGGCTTGTGGCCGTGGACGGGGGCGTTCGATGGAGAGGGGGGCACTGCAAAGTATATAAGACAGCAAATGTCGGGAATGTCATTTCATTTCGATCATTATCATTATATCCTGTTTACAAAAAAAACACCACAAAATATAACATGGCTCCTGCTCTGACTTCAGTTGACGAATCCAAGACCTCTAGTGCTGCCGCCCATGGCAAAATCCTGCGTGGGGTCTTTGACATCAACGAACTCTCGCTGGAAAGACTCTCGCTGAGAGAGAAGCAGGAGAAAATCAATCCGTACGAGTTCGACTCGTTGACGCCAGCATACCCGGATGTTAAATGGGCTCCTTTGGAGAAGCTGGAATATACTGACAAGGCGTTGGGTGCCGATGAGGAATACAAGGAATTGTTCAAGGCAGTGACTTCGTACAAACATGTCACTCCCAAGATTGGCACTATCCTTGAAGGAGTGGATCTTGCCGCGCTCAACGACAAGCAAAAGGTCGAGCTGGCTCACCTCACGGCTTACCGAGGAGTCGTTTTTTTCCGGGACCAGAAAAACCTCGACATTCATAAACAGCTGGACCTGGGCAGATTCTGGGGCAATCTCCACAGACATGCCACCACCGCCTTACCCAAGGACTGGGATAAGGGATTGGAAGAGGTTCATGTCGTGTATGCCAACGAGAACAAGCCTCCAAGCCAGGCATATCCTCAGACCTATTTGTGGCACTCTGATGTGTCGTATGAACTACAGCCTCCTGCCTATACCACGCTGAAGCTGCTTGATGGACCCAAAGAGGCCGGTGGTGACACTCTGTGGGTGTCGGGTTACGCCCTGTACGACGCTCTTTCGCCTGGGTTAAAGGCATATGTTGAAAAACATACTGCTCTACACTCTGCCCAAGAACAGGCTGATGGTGCGCGGGCCAACGGCAAACCTGTTCGTCGCGAGCCCATTGTGTCGGAACACCCGCTTGTCAGAGTGCACCCGGTCACGGGCTACAAGTCGCTGTACGTGAACCCAGGCTTCACTCGAAGCATTGTCGGCGTGCCCAAGGGCGAGTCCGACGCCATTCTCCAGTATCTGTTTGGCCTCATTGCCACGGCCCAAGAATACACTGCTCGCTTCACCTGGGGCAAGCACGACCTGGCGCTCTGGGACAACAGAGTCACCGTCCACTCGGCCACCTACGGCTTCTATCCCAACAGAAGACATGCTGTCCGCGTCACTGTCCACGGCGAAACCCCATACTTTGACGCAAACGGCAAGAGCCAGCAGGAACAAATCAGCGCCCAGCTCAACCGCGACACCCACATCGACGGCAGCAAGGGCATCAACTACAACGACTAGCACTCAAAACTCTTATCTTAATACATTGACATTCACCCTCCGTTGTCTGCCTCCGGCGGCTGGGCGCTGCCCAGACCCGTGGCTCCGCTTCGCGGAGGGCTGGGACCGTGGTCAAGCGTGAATGAAGTCCCCCTTCACTCGTCTCCGACTACCCGAGAGTTTTGGTGCTTAGAAGTATGTGAGGCTCATCATACTTTAGTAGAGTTCGCTACACAGATTCGGGGGCACGCTGCGCTTGACTGGTCGGGATGCGGTCAAGATCTGGAACCCAGACTGTAATCGTGTGCGTTTCACATAAACCCGTTGCTGGTGTTTTCCTTCCCCGTTCTCTCACGGTCGTCCCCGCAAACGCAAACGTACATTCCTCTGATCATATCACCGCTACTCCTAAGGGCAGCCTGCTTGTTCATTCTCCAGAGCGCTGCATATACTCATGCGTGTCAACGCAAATGGCAGGTGGCGGGTGCTACTGTACATGTCAGGCATCCGTTTACCGTATCCGGTACGATAGTGTCCACAACTGGAAGAGACCCGACCTAAACAAATGACTAAAACTCAGACTGAGAATGGACCCTCTATCACCTAGCTGGTTAGTACTGATTATACTATTGGCCTGGCAGGCGTTAGTCAGGGCAGACCTGGGCGTGGCACGAGCCAGCTGGACAGTCGAAGAAGCGACGAGCGGTAGGTAGAGGGTGATCCATCGTCGGCGTGATTCACTGTCAGCGCGCGCTGTCGTCAGCGCTGAAAACAACTCTACGTAACGTCTACGTCATTGTGGTTCAAGTTCTACAGCAACGATCTGGACTCGACGGTGGCAGTGGCTCCAAACGGCTGAGTCTTGTGTCATGCTTATGTGATAATCAACTACGGTTACTTGTGAGGCTAATAGGACCCTGATAGTCTGCCCTGCAGCCATTCGGCCCACCAGACTTCCGACTCCGCTTGGCGGTATCCAGTGTGGATTCCTCCTAAGCGCCGCTTGGCTCGTGCGCCGTTCCTGCGAGGTCGGCTCTGGCGGTAGTGGATGGATCCGGTTTAGGCACCACAAACATTTCTTTCTTGTGAGCCTAAATTTCGTAAGATAGGCACAAAGGAAAAACAACGGCTGGCTCACTCTGGCTTGTCTTATTATTATTAGCCTTGTCTGTTATTCGTCTGTTACTCGTTTGTCGCTCTCGTTTGTTGCTCCCGTTATTCATTTCTTGCTCTAAGCACTACCGAAGCAGCTCATTGAATAACGCGCGGCTGGCTCATTTTCCCCTGCTGAACCTGCCTGCTGAGCCAGCCCAGCCCAGCCCAGCCCGAGCTGAGCCAGCCAGTCCTGCCCAGCCAAGCCAAGCCAGCCAGCCAGCCGCTGCAGCCGGCGTACAAGCACACTTTTTTCGCCCGCTGCCGCTGCCGCTGCCGCTGCCGCTCTCGCTGCTTGTTTGCTTATTTGTTCTTTGGTTCCAAATACGCTGCTGCTATCTCAATTCGACCTTACATCAACCTACGCTTGTGTTCATAACAAACTAATTGTACTTATCTAAAAGAGGAATCCGGTTCCATTTCTTTCAACCGTCGCGTTTGTCTATCTTCATCTTTAGTTGTTATATACTCGACCATTTTGTGATTTTTTCATCTACTTTTTGTGTGATTCCCCTGGTTGGCTATTTATAGACAGCGACTCATGAAATTTGTCAGTTTGTCGACAGTAAGTTTAGTGGGTCCGGCCCCGGCAGTTAGTCCAGCGGTTTGCCCGGCGGTCTGCGGTAGGATCGGAGTGGTGGTGGTTTTGGTTGCTGTTATGGAGGTGTTGGTGTTGAAGGTATAACTGAGTCTGGAGTGGTAGTGTGGTGTGGTATGGTATGGTAGTATATGTGGCAGTAGTAGGACCGTTGTACAACATAGCCGTTGTAACGTAGAGGCGTTCGTGCGGTCCTAATGTAGGACTATATGACTACTTCCTCTGTGTACGGCCATGAATTATGGACTACTCGACTACTGTGGGGTTCTATATATAGCTCTGAACTTTGATTTCCACTCATAGAAATTTCACATTTCACTCATACTTTCTACTCATTGTACCCCTTAAATCCCACTACCATCAGTATGGACTTTAATTCTAATTCTAACTCTGTTTAGGTTGTATTCCACTCATAACACCGGCTTTTCGTCAGTCACCATCAGCAGTCGGGCGTATCTGGTTTTTCCACCGCCGCTACGTCGTCGTCCCGCTGTCATTCTCTAAAAGAGTAGTAGAGATTTTTGGGATTTTACAACTGTGTACACTCCATCAGACAGGAGCCGTGTATATTTTAGCTTCGCACTGAATAAGCTTCAAATTCAGAGTTCAAGGCATTTGCATAGCCCTTGGACTTTTGCACCCCATCATTCCATTGGACAAAGCTTGTGATTTCATCATGTCTATTCCTTACAACACTTCGTCTCCTCCCTCTTCTTTCCATCACAGTCAGCAGCGATTTGATGATCGTTTGAACAACAGTCAGAACCGCAATCCACTCGATTATCAGAGGGGGTCGGGCGGTCCTCCGGTATCGCATCAGCCATACCAACAACCACCTCAGTTAAAACAACCACAACCACAGCAGCAGCTACAACCTCCTCCCTCTTTGAATCCCATCTCTGGAATCGCCAATCGATTACGTAGATTGAGTGTTTCGTCGTCTTCTTCGACGTCCAACACAAGCCCAGGTGGCACTCCGTTCAATTCAAACTCACCAGCCACAATGGAGATTTCCAAGTTCTCGTCGCCACCTGCGTTCGTCCATTCTCCAAAACTGGAGTCGGGCGCTAGTCCAGACCACTTTGAGGTCAGATCCCAATCTCCGTTGCCAGAATTGCCAAAAGATACCCCGCCAGAAATGGTTCCCGTGCTGTCATTATTAACTGCTCAACAGAATCGAGAATACTTTCGAGGCTATTTCATGCTGTTAAATGACCTCACCTCACACGGTAAAACCGTCCCTGATCGGAAATGGACCGAGGTGTTTGGCAAATTGAATGGTACGGTTTTGTCCATTTGGGACGCTGCCTCGCTAGAGGGGACTTTTGACGGGAAGGAGCCTACTCCAACATATATCAATATTTCCGACTCGACGTTTAAATCGATTCCTATACTGCCATCACCAAATGGCGATTTGGATAATATCATTGTACTATCTACCACGATGAAGAACCGTTATTTATTACAGTTTTCCGCGCTGAAGCAGTTTCAGGATTGGACAGCTGCTCTAAGACTGTCTTTATTCGAATATGTTAGTCTACAAGAAGCTTATACGGGAGCCTTGCTGTCTGCCAAAGGATCGAAATTAAATGGTATTCGCACTTTGCTTAGCGAGACCAAGTTTCGTCATGAAGAATGGTCCAGAGTTCGTTTTGGAGCTGGTATGCCCTGGAAAAAGTGCTGGGCAGTTATCACGCCTACAGAAATGAAAAAGAAAAAGAAGTTGCCTCGTCCTGGCACGATTTCGTTTTTCGAGGACCCCAAACATGTCAAGGGCGGCACTCCTCTTGCTGTGGTTACTGCCGGATACGCGGCCTATGCCATTTATCCTGAAAAGTCTGTTCTTGTCAATGGTTCCACTCTTATTAAAATCGAAGGCAAGGTCATTTTCACCGACTCGGATGGCGAAAAGGATACTGGCATTTTCCTTATGCCTGAACAGCATCCTGGTGTGGTCGGGTACGAGACCTTGATTCGTTTCTTGATTCCAGTATTGGATGTGTTTAAGCTATATGGTAGGCCCCAGCGATTGAATGCCGATAAATCCGACATTCGGTCGCTTTTATTCGGAATGCCCACGCTTCCCAAATGCCAATATTTGGATGTTGTTGACTTGAGTCTTTTAGTGGCTGTTTCTGGTAGTGAGAAATGGTCTGGTCCGGAATGGACAAGAAACATCAAAGAGTTGTTGGCCCGTAAAATAGCCACTGGATATCGAGGTACCGGATCGATTCACCAGTTGATGTCGTCGTCTTCGCCTTTGAATAGCGAGGTTTCTAGTATCCAGAGCCGCCGCGACCGAGCAGTTTCGAATCCAAACCCACATGCTCTAGGAGCAGCTGTTGGTACGACTGACAATAGTGTTGGTTTATTGGAACTCCGTCAAATGTCGAATTCACCGCTTTTAGGCAGTAATAGTCATCTTGCCAGCTACACCAGTCAGACGCCTCCTCCTAGGATTCAGGAGTCGCGATCTCCCGGCCCTCCACAACAACAACAACAGCAACCGCGTGACCAGAGATATCCAAGCTCTGGCACGAGTTCGACTGCTATTGCCAACTCTGGTCTCCGAATTGCGCAACACGCCAACCGGGCAGCTCCCCCGCCACCAGTTTCCGTCAATAACAACAGTATGCTTTCAGTGCCTAGAAACCACGAAAGAAGTGCTTCCGAGGGCCAGGATCCTAACAATCTCATGTCGACTGTGGGACCGGCCACTCAGCCTCTTTCTCCACTTATTGACGAATATCCGTCTGAGTTTGGCCAGCCGCGGCGACCCGCGTACAACCGGAACCCCAATTCGGGCTCTTCCACATCAGTGTCTGAATCATATGTGACTCCAGATGAAGATGCTCGATCCAATTCCAGAGCAGGAATTAAAGAGGAGATTTTCGGATCCCAGGAGCCAGTTGACTCGATCAATTCGATTGGAGCCAGAAATGGCCAGGCTGGTTTTGAAGGTGCCCCGGTATCGCCAGCATTGCTCCAGAGTGCTGCCGCCGCCCGCCAACCACAACAACAGCCGCCTTCTCCTAATAAAGCTGCTGTTCATCGTCGACCAGTTTCTTCTGAATTTAGACCTCCTGCTCCCCAACTGCAACCGCAGCCTCAGCAGCCTCAGCCACAACAGCCCACTTTCAATATGTTTGATCCTACTGCCAATACCAGGGCCCCGTCGCCTCCTCAGCCCATGGAATATGCTGTGCCTGTTCGGTCTCAGTCTCCGCGTCCCAGATCTCCATTACCTCCACCACATCAGCAAGGAGGGGGGATTCCAAGAACCCACTCACCTATGGGAGCCAGGCCAGCTGGTCAGTACGTCGTCCCCCCTCACCAGCAACAACAGCAACAGCAACAGCACCAGCCTCCTCGTGCGGTGGCACCTGGTCCGTCGAGATCTTACTCACCGGGTCCTGGCCGCCAACAACAGCCACAACAACGGGTACCCCAACAAGTCTACGGTGATCAGAGACAACCTTCTTCGCTACCATACAATGGGCCTCCACGTAGTCCAGGACCGTATGCTCCTCCACAACAACAATCGTCGCCACGTTCCCAACAGAGACAGGATCCCTATGGCCGTGGTCCTCCACCACCCTCCATGTTCGGCAATGCTCCACCCCAGTCCCCAAAATATCGATAGAAATCCAATGGCAACTGCATTGTTTTTTTTTGTTTACCGTTTTATGGTCTTTTTTACTCGTCAACTTTAGGTTTGTCTTCTGTCTTGTATCTTTGCATGTTTTCTGTATTTTCTATGCATGTTGTATGTATTTTATGTTTGCGCTTCGGCTGAGATCCGTCCAGACCGAATAGACGATGGCATCGCCTGCTGCGTTGGTGAACGGAACTGGTGAACGGATTGTTGTTTCCATGTTGGGCAACATGCGCTGATTGATAAGTCCATCATAAAAGTAAACACAAGAGATGCCCAAACGAAACTCATATGCTTCAAGCCATCTTGTATCGTGGTGTAGCGATAAGCGAACTCTTCTTCATCCGTTTAGAAGAATGTGAATAATAATTAATACATAAAAACTACTGCGTGGTGTGATACAACCATGCCAACCATGCCAACCGTGCCATGCAATGGATCCCACTGCAGGTTATACGATTTTCCGGCAAACACGACTACACACGACTCATACACGTCACACACGTTCACGCACGTTCACGCACCTTAATAGCTTAGCGATTTCCGAGCATGATGACGGCGACGAGGTCTAAACCGTGGCGCCACTGATTAGCCATAGTGCGGCCGGCCGCCTTTGTGGTCCGATCAGAACAGCCGATTGAGTCAGTAATGACAGTACGCATTCCGTGGATGCCTGATTCCTGATTCCGCTTTCCTGATCGCTGGATGATCCGGTTCCAGCCCTCGAAACCCAGCCGACACTCAGCCGACATGTTGCAGCACGTATTAATTACTGCCATAACTCGGACGCGCCAAGCTCGCGCGAGAATCGTGTTGCAAATCACGCTACAAGCCGCACGCGCCTACTGCCACGGCAAAAAAAACTATATAAGAACCGCGTAGGGACCCTTGACAAACGCGTCTGGTCTTCTCTACCAACTGTCTACAACTTTCAATCTTTTAACCAGTAAGTGTGACAATAACTTGTTGCTCAGTTCCTTTTCATTCAATGACTCAATTGATTCAAAGCTGAAAAAGAACTTGACGTGATTACATAAATCAAGAGCAATCGTTGTGTCGTGATATTTTGTCAGCGCGGATTTTCGCGTCTCAGCTATTAACGTTTCCTTAGACTTCATATACAATGGCCACTCTCGAGCAGACCCCATCCAAGAAAGCCGCTTCGGCATTGTCAAACCTGGACTTGAGCAGCAATGACACCATCTCGTCCAAATCTCTCAAAGAAAGTTTACAGAAGATCAAGGCTCAAAAGGACCTGGCCGCTGGCATCAAAGAGATTGATGATCTTGAGGAAGAGGAAAAACAAGAGGAAAACGAACGGGGTGTTCATCGCCGAACCAGAGCTCAACTTAAGGAGTCTGAAAAGGATGAGCCTCTTCTCCAGGAGAACCCAAATAGATTTGTGCTGTTCCCAATCAAATACCACGAGATCTGGCAAATGTACAAACAAGCAGAAGCATCTTTCTGGACCGCAGAGGAAATCGATCTTGGAAAAGATACTAGTGATTGGGAGAACCGTCTCAATGACGATGAAAGATTTTTCATTTCTCGAGTCCTCGCCTTTTTCGCTGCTTCAGACGGTATTGTCAATGAGAATCTTGTTGAACGATTCTCCGGTGAGGTCCAGATTCCCGAAGCCAAGTGCTTCTATGGTTTCCAAATCATGATGGAAAACATCCACGCTGAAACATACTCTCTGCTTATCGATACCTATATCAAGGATCAGAAAGAAGCCAACTTCCTTTTCCATGCTATTGATAATATCCCTTGTATCAAAAAGAAGGCTGATTGGGCTCTACGATGGATCTCGGATGAGCAATCCACGTTTGCTGAACGTTTGGTTGCCTTTGCTGCTGTTGAAGGTATCTTCTTCTCTGGTTCGTTTGCCAGTATCTTCTGGTTGAAGAAGCGCGGTCTCATGCCCGGCTTGACTTTCTCCAACGAGCTTATCTCGCGTGACGAAGGCATGCATACCGATTTTGCCTGCCTACTGTTTGGCCATCTTGTCAACAGACCCAAAAAGTCTGTTGTTGAAAAAGTCATCACCGAGGCAGTTATCATTGAAAAGGAGTTCTTAACTGATGCTCTCCCATGCAGTCTTCTTGGTATGAATGCTAAGCTCATGTGCCAGTACATTGAGTTTGTTGCTGACAGATTGTTGATCTCATTAGGCAACAAGAAGGTCTACAATGCCACCAACCCCTTTGACTTTATGGAGAATATTTCACTGTCTGGTAAGACCAACTTCTTTGAGAAGAGAGTTTCCGATTATCAAAAAGCCGGTGTCATGGCTGGCTCCGGTACCACCAAGCCATCTGAAGATAGCTTCAATCTTGATGAGGACTTTTAGATAAAACTACGCACACCCACCCGTGGCAAACGCCTCTTGATTATTTTATTACACGCTTTGTTTTAATCTTTGTTTTCATGTATATTTATATCTCTGTTTTATGTCTTAATGAAAGGATTTCATCTTACCTATCGGTACTGCTCGTTACGCACAACTGGGCGGTATCTGCTATTATGTTCTCATAACTAACATTAAATATACACAAACCACATACAAATAAATTAAGCTATCATGGTCTCGTCGACTTTCCTTAGAAATCCAGAAACTCGAGACATGTCGACGCCTGGAGGATCACTTTCTACGGCCTGTACAAGACCAGGTAGTAATGCGTCCACTTGGTCTTCTTCAACGCCAGCACATTTGGCGACTACTTTCCTGAACTTTTGTTCCAGCTCTGTCGAACGGCCCCTGAGATCGCTTGCCAGTCGTTCGAGGTCCTGCTGATTCTGGCGGTAGGCTGCGATTCGCGCTTTGAGTAAAAGTGGTGGGATGCGCCCGTTGACTATATCGTCTGAGTTTAACCAGACTCGAAACGGCTGGTCGGCATCGAAGTCGCTGTTTTCAAATTCAGACGCAGTCTGTTGTGTTCCACCTTGTTTTTTAATCTGTTCATTGAATCGACGGTCTTCTTCTTCCACAGCCCGCTCGAGAGATTGGCTGCTTCGCTGCCATTGGGTTAATTGCGTGGCCAGAGCCTTTAGTCTGCTTAAACGTTCCTTGCGAGACGTCAGTTTGATATTGGACTCTCTTAGTTCGCGTCTCATGCTGTTAATAAGTTCTTCTTTGACTTTAAGTTCCTGGTCAAAGTCTTTTTCCAGCGACTCGAGCGATTCGACCATGGTCAGAACTATCTTTTGTCGTTTTTCGAGATTGGTTTGCGTCGTGCGACTACTGGGGTTATTTCCCGTGTTCTTATTGGCAGTAGCCAATACGGACGATGTTGATGGGGCATCCTCTTCGCCATCATCATTGGTTCTTTCGCTAGCACGATCCTGTGCAGGTACAGAGTTATCAATTACCTTGATTCCAAAGTCCACCGGTCGAAGTCCTGCTCTATTCGGTAGCGTAGCATCTGCTCCTACGTCTAGTAGCAACTGGGCAATGCTTTTGTTGCCTATTCGCGCTGCGATATTCAATGCCGTGTCTCCGTTCTGATCTTGGGCATTAACTATTTCCGTCATGAATCGGCCAATACCGAATCGGCCTGTTTTGCTTCGTGACCCTCGCTTGACTATCCATTCTAACAATGACTCAAGATAGTATCTGCTTGAATCGCTGCGGCCACGAATGCCAGCCGTTACTGCAATATGATGAAGAACAGTTCTAGACTGCTTGTCAACAAGTGGAATGGCTGGATACAAAATGTCCAAGAGTTCGGTGAATCGCGAGTAATCGGAATTGTTGGTTACAGAAACTGCTTTCACCAAGGGGCTTTCTCCTTGATAATTGCCCCTTCGACAGTTTGCACCGTATTTGACCAATTCTTTGATTAATGGGATTCTTGCTAATGCTGCTGCCCAGTGAAGAGCCGTATTGCCGTGTTCATCAATTGGCACATCGAAATTCACCACATGTAAGTCGGTCTCACCTAGAATGTTACTAAGTTGGTCGTGACCGTTGTCCATAAAGATCTGCGTCACCAGCTCTCTGGATTGATCGAATGTGGAATCTTCCGTCGCAATGGGAGACAAGGGTATGACGGTCTCAGGAATGCCTTCGTCGTCAAGGATTTCCAACATGGGAGACTGAACAGTCTGCTGGTGATGGTCTAACATGGACGTACTAGTAACACCGGTACCTGTAGTACCACCACTTATTAGTGAATTGGAAATCGTACCACCACCATTGTCACCACCACCATACCTGAGCTTCTTCGAATCGCGTTCGTCGCTCTCTTCGTAGATGCTACTACCAGGAGTTGCTAGTTGCCCTGCTAGTGAATTTGCATTATTACCAAGCGAAGATAAAGCAGCAGAAGCACTAACTGATAGCGGAGTCGACAGATTGCCTCCCGTACCGGTGACCTGAAGAGGCTGTGAGAAGCTGATCGAGGAGGGATATTGTCTTGGGTGATAGCTGCTTCTCATTTGCTGCTGATGTTGCTGGATACTGGCCGACCGCTTTCTTTTGGCGGCCATGGCCTGTTCTTTGGTGGGCGTATTCTCCATGCCAGTATTTGTAGAATCGAATTGAAGCAAAGGCTCCAGAACATCGTATACAGAATACTGCTTACATAGATCAACTGCCCTTTGAAAAGGGATCCAAGTGCCCTGATATTTGCCATATCCACCCTGTACCTTTTCATGAACGCCAGTGAGAATCTCCTTTTCTAATACTTTTGTCCGTTTCGACTTTTCAACCCCAGCGACTTTTAAGATCTGCGTAGCATTGAGAGACGAGTCATGGCGTCTTCTCATTACTGCTACGCCATTAACGAGCATTTCAAAAACAGGCACTCCAGAATAAGTGGCTGTATAGATCGAATCGTCTGAGCTGGTTTTAGAAGCGGTGGCCGGGTCCAATTGAGGACTGGCGCTTAACGAGTGCTGCTGCTGATGATGATGATGGTTCTGAGTGGGAGTAACACCTTCGCTTCCAATGTTGTTTCTTGGTGACTGAAGATACTGAGAGGCTGATTGCGGTGGGTTGATTACAGGAGTCCGATTGAGGGCGATATGATGTCCAGTCGAGGTCTGAGATGGAGCGTGGTTCTGATTTCGATCTCTATCATCGTCGGGAATAGTAGCCGTCGATAGTGTATAATCAGCCCGAATAGGTGTACTAGCAGAACTGGCAGCACTCGCAGCAATGTTCTCGGTGCTCGAAGAAGGGCTCACAGGAGCAGCAGTATCTAAAGTAGTACTACTCTGTTCGGATTTTACCTGGTCGACATGTGATTCCTCATGTTCTGACAACTGCTGTGGTGGTTCTTGTTCTTCCTCTTGAGGTTCTTTCGGTTCCTGCTCTTGTTCCTGTTCCTGTTCCTGTTCCTGTTGCTGCTGGTTTACGGTTTCGGTCTCAGTCTCACCAGCACCAGCACCAGCGGCACTGTTATATCCGTTTGAAGGGTCGCCTTGGCCATTGCTGCCATCAAGAGCAGCGCTATCAACACCCTCCTCACCAACCACCTGACCCTGAAAAAATTCGCTTTGGCTCATGGTGATGTCAAAATCATTAAACGATGCAGTAGATAAAATATCAATATCCACGTCTGATCATATGCACTTTGCTGAAAAATCGCCTTCTGTTCGGCGAAAGGCAAGCTGAAATAATAGTGCGAACGGCCAAAGCTACACACGAGCACTACTCCTTTGACCTCTTTCTCCACTTCAGCTTCGTCTTGGGGATCCACTGCTCATAAAAATACGCCGATGATTCCAAACCGGGTTAAATTGACTTTCGAGCAGGACGCGTTTTTACAGGTGCGGCGGTACATTACGCGTTGAGCAGGTTACTGTCAGCTGTTACGAGCCCTCGCACGTGACGGGCGACTGAACTCGCCATGACGGCCAAACACACTGTCAATGCTAACCAAGCACAACTGTCTTAGCTGAGCAACAACTCATTCATGGCACTCGTGAGGCCGGGCAATCACGAGCTCGGGCTCGCTGCCCTGCGTGCCGTCTATGCTTCTCGTCGATCCAGTGTTATGCAACCACCGATAACATTCGATAAGGCTTAGGGTACTTTGGATATATAGTTCATCCAACATCCAGCCATCTGTACCATCTGATCTGTCTACCAATTCATATTTTATTGCCCTTGAAATGGCTTCACCGTCAGTCCTACCACCGGTGCCTGGCCCTGCCAAGTTCGTCCAACCGCTGATTGCTCGAGCCGACGAATTGGCTACGCATGATCCGGTCATGTCATACTATTGTAAGTTCGGAGGCTGGCGGCATCGCCTCCGGCGGCTGGGCTCTGCCCAGACCCGTAGCTCGCTGCGCTCGGTCGTGGAGCCGTGGCTAACTGGGTATCCAGGTAAACTACATGCTGTTCAGCAGATTCTGGCCAAGGATTTGCATTTGGCAGACAGCGACGTAGAGAAGTTTGCTACTACTTTGCTGGATAATATCGAAGAGATCAAGAACTCGGCAGATGAGAATACTGCGTCCATCATCGACGATGATATGACTGGACAGGCGTATGTTGAAAGCTTTGCACAGAAGATCTTCGCCAAAGCGGATAGGGAGATTCGAAACAAAACCACAACCAAGACCACTGCCACGACGTTTCTGGCCGCGGCAACGTTTCTGGATATTCTCAAGGTGTTTCAGTCGCCCTTGGACAAAGATACGGCCGACAAAATCAAGTATTCCAAATATCATGCTGCTCGCATCATTAAGTCATACAAGGCGGGCGAGGATCCAAACGAGTATGATGTTCCTGCCGATGTGCCACCAGAAGAAGAAGAAGAAGAAGAAGAAGAAGAAGAAGAGCTGGACGAGACACCAGCTCCACCTCCACCTCCACCTCCACCTCCACCAGAAACATATGAACAGAGTGCTCCGCCTGATGGCACGGATCCACTAAACATCGGCCCTGACTCGCTTGATCTGCCGTCGGCACCGCCCGTGCTGCCATCGGCTCCTCCTAGCATCCCTGCTGCGCCCAGTTTCCCGCCCGCACCTGTCTCATTCTCCTCGGGTCATGCGACTGTGTTCCCCCAAGCGCCTGTTTCTCGACCGAACATTCCCGCTCCGGCTTCACCAGCGCCACCACCAGCGCCTCCACCAGCTGCCGCCACACCTGCTCGTCCCATTTACGCTGCCAACAACGTCCAACACTCGCCTTCGCTTAGCAAGGCCGACGTGCAGACGATCCTCGACCAGACCGAGCTCATCTCCAGCGCCCAGAAGCACGCCAAGTTCGCCATCTCCGCTCTCAACTACGACGACACGGCCACCGCCATCAAAGAGCTCAGGGCGGCGCTGGCGCTTCTCGAGCGTGGGTCCTAGCTCTACAGTAAAACGAGCTTCTCTGTTCTCCGGCCGCTTCGCCTCCGGCGGCTGGGCGCTGCCCAGACCCGTAGCTCGCTTCGCTCGGTGGATGGCCCCCGGCGGTCTGGGCATCGAGCGAAGCGAGCTACGGGTCTGGGCAGCGCCCAGCCGCCGGAGGCGAAGCAGGCCCGTAAGCG
This sequence comes from Sugiyamaella japonica, assembly GCA_030583365.1. Lineage (NCBI taxonomy): Eukaryota > Fungi > Ascomycota > Dipodascomycetes > Dipodascales > Trichomonascaceae > Sugiyamaella > Sugiyamaella japonica. Next base: position 34,221 of record JAJMIG010000074.1, read on the forward strand.
ATGTAACGAGACTAGACATTAATGCCTCTGTATCTACGTGGGGGAGGTCCGTACGGTTTCGACGCGAACTGGTCGGTGAAGAGCGAGACGGGCTCTGCCGGGCCCTGGGGCGACATCGGGGAGGCGTCCGGTGCTGTTGGCCCTTCCTGGCCCGGCTCGCGCCGCTTGAACACGACTTTGACGGGGTTCGAGAACGCTGTGCGCTTGTCCTTGTCTACGACCTCCTGAGTGGGCGTTTCGTCCAGATAGTAGTCTGGGAACGGCGACTCGGGAATCATTGGGTGCCGGCGACCAACCACTCCGACTTCGGGATACTCGAAGTTGCCTTTGCTGGGGGATATCGTGGGCAGAGGATATTCTGGGTAGTTGTTTGTGATGGGGATTTTAACAATCGGTCGCTGATTGATGGGAGAGGAATGACGAGGCTCGAACGAGGGCCGATAGAACGTCGGCTGCAGAGGGGGCAGGCCCATAGACATCATAGGCGGTATAATATTCTGCGGCGAATACGTGTCGCTCATTGAAGATGGACCGATGGCTCGCTCCCAGGGCGGATTCGAGTACGACCGGAGGTTGAACGGGCGAGCGCCGCCTCCTGCGAGCCCTGGATTATCAAGTGGACTGGATGCTGGTGGTGGTCCTGTGTTTACAAAACTGCTGTGACGACGGAATGCTCCATTGGGCATCTGTCGTAGCTGGTCAAAGTCCGAGCACAGTTCGGACTTCACACCGTTTCGGGAGGGTTTGTTTCTGGCGTCGTTGGATGGTGAGGTGGTGCCCTTGAACCAGCCAAACACAGTTGATGACGTGAGAATCCGTACTACTAGAAGGATGACTGCTAGGAACCCCGCACCAACGGCCAGATTAGTAATGCACGAGAAAAGAATCTGAACCACTTGGTTGAGATACTGTTCGAGAGACTCTTTTTGATGAGCTACAATGAATGCCACACTCATGGCAGCAATGTATATTGCAGGAGATATGTCTTTCCACCTTGTCCAAGGACGACGACCAGTTGAATTTTTTTCCTTTTTGTTCTGCTGATCGGATGCGCTGACTAGAGGTGGTGGTGGCGGTGGTGAGCTGATACTGCCTGATCTTCTTTTGAGTGGAGACCCTACCTGGTGGTGACCTAGCGAGTGAACTGGCGGATCATCCACATTATCAGGAAGCTCTCTTATGACCGGACTAGTGCGGATACCGAAAATATCCGTGTTACCAGAGCCGGGGAAACTGGTGGTAACGGGTGGAGATCGCTGAGAGTGTGAGTTCTGTTGCTGCATTATCCACTGGAAATTGCGCTCCTGGGGAGAAGGCTGTTGCACAGGTCGAAGAGCTCCTGGTAGCCAGCGGCCACCGCCACCACCTAATGAGCTGGAATCGGTCATGTCGCCAGAGCCACTGCCGAACCCGCTAAGACCATTTTTATCATAATCAGTGTGAGAACGAGAGCGTCTGGACTGGTGATGACGGTGCTTCGACTTGAACTTACTGTTAGCCCGGTTCCAGTCTCGTTCTCCATGTTTAGGTTCACGATCAGGCGACCGTTTAGAGTTCAAATGAGACGTGGCTGCCGCGGCACTCCCAGCAGCAGTACCAGCAGCAGCGGCCGCCAGTATTGGATCAAACCCGGTGGCTGTATCGGTAGAAGCCGGGGCAGTGGCTGCTCTTCTAAGGGGCATAGGAGATTGCTCGATACCAGCATTTGAAAGGAAAGGCGAGCTTAGGCGGATGGCGGGGACCTCATTTTCGTCAGAGTCAAAAGATGAATCAGACATGTCAGTATCCGTATGAACCAAGTCACGAGAGTGTGTGATACACAATCGTGAAGAGCCAGATGAATATGAATGTCGTGAAACGAATGTCAGGAACGTCAAGTGACCGTTGAACGTCACAGTGCAAAAACACCTGAATAACAACTCAGTTTCAGTCTCCTGTTTGTAGTCTCCCTACAGTCAAAAACTTCAAACGTCGCTTTCCGCTACAATTTATGAGGGTCTTTTATTGTGATTTTTGTGGTGTTGTTATCAGAGAAACAAACATCAACGCATGTAGCAGAATAACACAATCCCGATTGCAAGTAAAAAGCAAGCACACACAAACAATAAAGTCAAATCACCTTCTTACGTGACAAGCAGTCGTGACTGGCCACAAAGTGGAACAAAATGTCACCTAAATTTCGCCTGGGGCACGCGAACAGATTCTTCTTACGATCAGTCCTATTTTGTTGTACCCCTCGCCGCGGCGACATTAGCCATTATTTATATGATGCTAGTTTAGTGATGGGGATTAGGGTTTAAGATTAGATGCAGCGAGCGGCAGGGGCAGGAGCGGCGGTTAGGGTGGGGGGAGAGCTTAAACAGCAGCGAGCGGCAGCCGTAGCGAGCGAGCGGCAGCGTAGCGGTAGCGCTAGTGATAGTAGCGGTAGTGGTAGCACTGAAGCTCTGTTTACAGATAAAGGATCACGGTACGGTGGCAATGGTAACGGTATTGAGGGCGATGGCTATGACGATGATGACGATGACGATGGTGCGGACACAACTGCGAGTTAACAAACGTGCAGGCAAACCAGATAATAATTATTCCATATCAGTGTACGTCATCTGACGATGATCCAGAACTGAAACAAGCGAACGTTAGGCGTTTGCATCAGCGCTGGCGCCATTGTTAGAGCGCATTTCGGCGAAATGCCGTCAGGCAACCGAGCTGGTATCTGAGATAAGCATACACTGTAGACCTCATGCTTCATGTATGCTCAGGGGTAACAGCGCCCTAACCTTGGCACCAGGGTCCTCCTGCCAGCATTTAATATCGGCCTCATCTATTGTAAGAGAGAGAATCACCTGTAATGCTGGCGAATATTTAGTTCTAGTATTGATATTAGAGACTAATTGTCAGCGCTATTAGTATCGCTAGATATCTCCATCTCTATATGAGTACTAAATAGCTTATAAAACAATTAAACAACAAACAACAAACAACTAACTAACCACATTGCTTTCAAAAATTTCAAAAATACCCAACAGTCACCGATCTCATACAACTGATCTCACAAGATACTAATCATCCACCATCGCATTATCATACCTAATCTCACTCCCATAGCCACCCCTGCATGGCACGGCAACAAGATCCGCATAACCGTCACACTACCACCGCAGTTGTGCTGAAAAATTGAACATCAAAAAATTATGATATGACACCAGAAAAAGCCCACAACTACAAGAATTAATCAATCAATCAATCCATCAATCAATATGGCAGAAATTAATACTACCACTTGTAGATTCTATGAAAACAAATACCCCGAGGTCGACGACCTGGTGGTGGTCAATGTCAAGGAAATAGCCGACATGGGAGCATATGTCAAGCTGCTTGAATACGACGAGATCGAAGGAATGATCCTATTATCCGAACTATCTAGAAGACGTATCCGTAGTATTCAGAAACTCATCAAGGTGGGCCGTAACGAGGTAGTGGTTGTTCTACGTGTTGATAAAGACAAGGGATACATTGATCTGTCAAAAAGACGAGTGTCTCCTGAAGAGGCTGCCAAATGCGAAGAGAAATATAACAAATCCAAAGCGGTGCATTCCATCTTACGTCACGCTGCTGAAAAACACCAGATTCCCTTGGAAACTTTGTACGAGACAATTGGATGGCCCTTGAGTCGGAAATACGGCCACACTTATGATGGCTTCAAGCTCGCCATCACCAACCCGGACACGGTATTTGAAGGCATTGAGCCGCCTTCAAAAGAAGTGTATGATGACTTAATGAACCAGATTTCCCGTAAACTGACCCCGAATCCGGTCAAGATCCGGGCCGACATCGAGGTCACTTGCTTCGGCTACGAAGGTATCGATGCCGTCAAAAAGGCTCTCAAGGAGGGCGAAAGTTTACATACCGAGCATGTTCCTGTCAAGGTGAAGCTGGTGGCCGCACCATTATTTGTACTCACTTCTACTTCACTCGATAGACAGAGAGCCATTGAGACGTTGACCCAAGCTATTGACAAGATTAGAGAATCCGTGGTCGCGGCTGGTGGTTCGCTCAATGTTAAGATGGCTCCTAAGGCCGTCACTGAAAACGATGATGCCGAGCTGGCTCGATTGATGGAAAAGTCCGAAGCGGAAACAAGACAAGTGTCTGGCGACGAATACGAATCTGAGGAGGGTGAGGATTTCGCTTGAGCCCCCATATAGACTTCAACACATGCGACAAAAAAACTAGCAAACGTTTGCACCGCGCCCTCCCCCCGAGAAGCAACGGCTGCAACAGCTACAGCAAAAGCTAATGATATGACGACAAGACAATAAAAAGTGACACCCCTTGGAAAAGTTCAATCCAATCGGTTCATTCCTCCAACAAGCATGTACCCTATATCCATTTTGTGTTGCCATTTGTTTTTTTTTGTATTCTTTTGCGTTGTAATTACGACATACATCTTTTTGTGCACAGACAAGTCGGGCGCTGCCTCTGGCGGCTGGGCTCTGCCCAGACCCGTGGCTCGCTTCGCTCGATGAACAGCCCCCATTCTGACATAAAGATCTACTGTGCGACTGGAGGGAACAGTGTTGGAACTGCTAGCTACTGTGAAGTGCTCGGTTATCAGGTTTGGATACCTAGGCATATATGGCCCGCTGCAAATTCATAAAGAGGTGTCATTCGATTAATGAAAAGTATACATTGCCCGCCCTGGAAGTACCCCGTTTTCCTGTTAACCTTTATTACAGATAGGGTTGACTGGGATGCCGGCGTCAGCGGCCGGTGCTGTCACAGTCTGAATGTTGCAGTGTCATCATGGTCAATGGCTGTACCCACTGTACAAGGCTCCCAACCATAGGACTGGCTCATAATCAGTGACTGTGTTTCTAGTAACATGCCATTGTTTCACCCAGTCCTTGTCGCTCTATATACGATTATACCACGACAATCTAGCTTTGGCCCATGTGATTCCATCTCACGATTGCTGTGCAGCGATTTCAATGGGCCTATCTACGAGCAGAACGACTGGAATCCAGTTTTGTGGTCCTACCAGTTGGTCCTAACATTTCATGAGCAAAGAGCGTTATATCCAACGTTCAACACATAGAGTTAGATGCCTCTAAGTGTGACAATAGAATACCAAGCGCGAGAAATACCACCGAGAAATACCACTAGATGCATATCTCTGATTAATGCCAATAATGCCAACTATGTCGGTCCCATTCGGACCCACCTCTTAGCACCGTCTTACGCCATACCCGGCTTAGAATTGGCAAGACATCTGGAATCAGAATTGCATCTTCTTTGGCATCCAAACTGCGTCGGGGACAAAGCCATGGCATACCCGGTTCGGCAGGAATAGTGTCGCTTAATTTGGATTCGTACAACGGTCGTGTTTAAAGTTTCTGTCACGGTGAGTGGGCTACTCCAGCATGTGTGAATATGTAACAGCTGCATGGAAATCTTATCAATCCAAATCAAAGGACCCACCAGTTATTTCTGTAGCCTCCCCTAAATTATCAGCCGAAATGCTGTTGCCGTTAATACTTTCGGCTTCTTCCACGAAAGGATGTTCAGACCTAGAACCACATCAGGCTGCAACTGGTGCGGGGCATGTCTGACCTTGTACGTCGGCTTTTAGTAATGTTTCAGATGATGAATACAGTGACCCTCGTGATAGAAACGAGCGCCCCCACCCCAAATGGCTTGATTCTTTGGTCAAGAATGTCTGTTAGTGGGTATGTTTAAAACTTGGTAAAAGCTTAAATTTCATTTAGAACATCAACCGACACTTTGGCGATGGCTGAATTCCCTTCCTGGTAAGTTACCGGCCATCTTGCATGAAACCTACAACTGGACTTGTATACCCCATATGGTAGACGTCTTCCAGAAGCGCCAAGTGGATCATGTGGAAAGAGTATGGCAGAGTCCGGCGATCGGCCAATTGCCTGCCTATTCATGAGACACCGCAACGTCAGTGTAAAAAGAGAGTACAATCCCAATGGTAGCTGGGTGGGGAACTGACAGCAGCCAGGATAATGTCTGTTCCGCATTGTGGCTCTTCTGGAAAAGATACTGCACAGAGCTTCGCGACAATAATGTGGTAGCTTTTCAAGAAGAAAATGGCTAATGGGTCCACACTATCATATGATAACCTTCTTGTTTAGATAGTCGCAATAAATGACATGATATGACATGGACATTGTATTGACATGTCAATAATTTTTACCATGTGTCAAGCATGAGTAAAGTAAATGGCCAAAGGTGAGGCCATTGCTACGAGTTCAAGGTGGAATAATGGCAACAATACTCCAGGTCGGCAGTTAGTTCAAGCACGATGCCAAAAGTAGTAGGGGTCTGCCGAATGTATCCCCACCCACTCATTAATTCTCTACTGTGAGAGATGCCAGACTTCATGCTCCAATTCTCGACTCTGCTGCAGCACGTTCTAAGGCCCCCCGCTGTCAAATGCGACCTGCCCTGCTTCCAGAAGATCTGCTATGCGACAAAAAGTAATCATTGTTGGATAATGTGACTTTTGTAAACACTCCTGTTTTTTTGATTTTTTTTTTGGACTTATATAAGTATCGCTGCTGAGAGTCTTATTGATGTGGAAAACCAAAAATTAAAAAAAAAAAGATTCATGTACAACAAAAAATGGTCAATTCATCTTTAAGCCTGCCGCTGCTGTTCAGGTGGTGGTTTCTCTTAACTAGTATTGTGGTGACGGCCGCAAGTACAAATGATGATGTTAAGCGTGACACCACTGCTGTGTCGTCTTCTCCGCTGAATTTTGCCAAAAGTCCTCCTTTTTATCCGGGTCCTTTTGCCCAGAGAGCTATCAATCATGAATGGACTGATGCGTTTCAAAAAGCTGAGAGTTTTGTGTCTCAATTGACCCTGACTGAAAAAGTCAATCTGACTTCCGGTACTGGCTGGATGATGGGAGTTTGTGTAGGCAATACCGGAGATATTCCTCGTTTGAATTTCACTGGTCTCTGTTTACAGGACGGCCCGCTGGGTGTACGGTACGCTGACCAGAAGTCTGCGTTTCCTGCTGGCATCACTGCCGGCTGTACTTTCAACAAGCAGCTCTTCTACAATCGTGGTAAAGCTCTAGCCCTTGAACACAAGTTCAAAGGGGTCGATATCGTTCTGGGCCCAGTCGCGGGTCCTTTGGGTATAAAGGCCGCTGGTGGCCGTAACTGGGAAGGGTTTGGTGCCGACGCTTATCTTTCTGGCGTCAGCTGTAGCCATACTGTTCGAGGTATTCAAGACCAGGGTGTTATGGCCAACGCTAAACATTATATTGCCAATGAACAAGAGCACTTTCGCCAGTTTCTGGAATGGAATTATCTTTATAATTTCAAGAATCTCTCCCAGCCACTAAGTGCTAACATTGATGACAGAGCCTTACATGAGGTTTATGCTTGGCCATTTGCTGATATGGTCAGAGCAGGCGTTGGTTCTGTCATGTGCGCTTATAACCAGGTGAATAACTCGCAATCTTGCCAGAACTCGTATCTGTTGAACAATGTTCTTAAAGAGCAATTGGGCTTTCCTGGTTTTGTTATGAGTGATTGGGGTGCCATTGATGCTGGTGTAGCTTCAGTCCTAGCTGGTGCTGATATGAACATGCCGGGTGGAGATATTGTTACGCTTGTTTCAAATGATGTATCATTTTTCAGCGATAGACTGACACTAGGAGTCCTAAATGGAACTATACCCGTTGAAAGATTGGACGATATGGCCGTTCGTATCATGGCCGCTTACTACAAGGTCGGCCTTGATAAGACCAGACAAGTGGTTGGTCCTCCCAATTTCTCTTCATGGACTTTAGCCGACAAAGATTATATTTATCATGGTGCTAAAGAAGGTCCTTTTGAAGTTGTAAACAAGCATCACAATGTAAAAACGCCATTCTCTGACGCGATTGCCCTACAGGTCGCTGTCGAAGGCACCATTTTACTCAAAAATGTCAATAATGCCCTGCCACTGAATTTGTCCACGTCGGTCTCAGCTGAAAGCTATCAACAATCCAGACAACAGGCACTCAAGACGCCTCGACAAATTGGAGTTCTGGGTATTGCTGCTGGCCCACACGATAACGGACCAAATTGTGGATCAGACATGGCCTGTTCAACTGGTGGAACAATGGCTTCAGGCTGGGGTTCAGGCGCAGTCGATTTCCCATTTGTTTATACACCACTTGAGCGAATCAATGCCAGGGCCATTCCTAAAGGAATACTTGTTGATTACGATTTGATCGATAACACAGTCGATGACGACTGGACTGATTTCGACCGAATCGTAACCCAATCTGATGTCAACATTGTCTTTGGTTCTTCGACTAGCGGAGAAGGCTATACTAGTGTGGATGGAAATCTTGGTGACCGTAAGAATCTATCACTCTGGTTTGGTGCAGATGCTCAAATTCTCAGAGCTGCTAGTCTAAGCAACAATGTTGTTGTTGTGGTGAACTCTGTTGGTCCAGTTGACATGGAACCGTGGATCGATCACCCCAATGTGACGGCCGTGATATTTTCCGGACCCCAGGGAGAATTTGCAGGAGAGGCTACAGCGCAGATTTTATTCGGTGAAACCAATCCTTCTGGCAGACTATCGTTTACAATTGCCAGAAACGAAAGTGATTATATTCCTATTCTGGCCAACGTGCCTCCAGGAGATCGCGGAATTCCCCAAGACAACTTTGACGAGGGTCTGTACGTCGACTATAGACATTTTGATCGTTACAACATTAAACCTCGGTTTGAGTTTGGTTATGGCTTATCTTATACTACATGGAAGTTTTCCGACCTGAAAGTCAGTCTTGTAAGATCCTCTCCTCCAAGCGAGCATCTACCTCCACCACCACCTCTTCGCCCTGTTCCAAAGTATGACGCTTCTATTCCTCCTGCCAAGGACTGCCTGTATCCTTCGGACGTCCCAAGATATAGCGAGTTCATCTATCCTTTTATTGAAAATGTATCGGACGTCGTCAAGGAACCGTACCCATATCCTCAGGGATATTCCACGACACCGGCAACATCGGCCTCACTGGCAGGTGGGGCACCCGGAGGTAATCCTGTCTTATGGGATGTGGTGTACCAAGTCAAGACCACTATTACAAACACAGGTAATTATGGCGGTGCTCATGTCGCCCAGTTGTACCTAGGACTGCCTCAAACGGAGAAATTCCCCAGTCCTGTGCGCCAATTGAGAGGGTTTGAGAAAGTTAGCCTACAACCAGGTGATTCGACGACTGTGAATTTCGATCTAATGGTTCGGGATCTAAGTGTCTGGGATACTGTCAGCCAATCGTGGATTGTTCAACGGGGTACCTATACAGTCTATGTTGGTTCTAGTAGTAGAAATCTGGAATTGCAAACAACATTTACTATTTAGACCAAAGTATATAGTGTTCAATATAAATGAAATTGTGAGAACATCTCATCCAGAGACATGGTTCATTTCTCGGTAACCAGACTCATGTCTCTCGAGTGCGGCAAGGTGCATGCATGACAATGCAGAATATCATTTAACCCTGCATTCAACATGCACTCTCTTTCAGTAAACAATTTACCGTGGCAGCGAGAATTGGAACCGTCACGCTCGTATTCATTCTGGAATATCGCCACAACAACTGTCATAAACACACTCTGGGATACGATATCGACCCGGAGTGGCCGGTAGGCTACCTGTAGCGCCGTACCTGCCTCTCGGTGGCTTGCAGCTATGTATATTGCCTTTTGACTGGTGCATGAAGTAGCAGCAACGGGAGGTGGAGGCCTTTCATGACCCGATCGTCTGACCACTTGCACTTGTTCTACTAATTTTTTTGCCTCCCAGGAGAAAGATAGAATCAGAGGGGGGAAAACAAGCAAAGTGTTGAACCGAATCACCACAATGGCCACAAGACGAGCTACTCATGCTGGCTCGTGGTACTCTGGCAACAAGGAGAAACTGGACCGGCAGATGGATCAGTTTCTGGACCTGGTGCCTAATTCTGGAGAGACGTATCAGTCGTTACCTATTCCTGGAGCCCGGTTTCTAGTAGGACCGTAAGTATATTTGTAGGCATCGAATTCAGACGTTTGACATTTTGATTACTAACATGACAGACATGCCGGCTATACCTGGGCAGGCAAGACTTTGGCAGAAACCTATAAAGCATGGGATACATCTAACATGTGCGTATGAAGGTGCACATGTGTGTGCGAATAGGATGCTAACCGTATTTTATAGCAAACGTGTGTTTATTCTGGGCCCATCTCATCACATTTATTTCAAGGGTGCCATGGTGAGCAACTTTCATTTCTATGAGACTCCTTTAGGAGACGTTCCCGTTGATAGAAAGGTTACGGATGAATTGAATGGGTCGGGGATCTTTAAGGTCATGTCCACGGAGGTGGATGAGGATGAGCACAGTTTTGAAATGCATATGCCATTTATCTATAAAATGAGTAGCCGTAATGGAGCCACGAGTCCCTGTTCAGTGATTCCAATCATGATTGGCGATACAGATGCTGTGTTTGCTGATAATTTGGCTTCTCTACTGGCACGGTATTTCCCAGACAGAGAGAATGCTTTTGTTGTAAGCACTGATTTCTGTCACTGGGGCGCGAGGTTCGGCTATACGGCGTATACGGATTCCAAGGCAGTCAGTGACATACGAAGTTTGAGCCGGATCTCGAGAATTTCTCCTGGGGTTCCGATCTATCAATCAATTCAATATATAGACAAACTGGGCATGAAAGTAGCTTCATCCGGCTCGTATGACAAGTGGAGCAAATATCTGGCGCGTACGGACAACACGATCTGTGGCCGCACACCACTCGGTATTTTGATTAGAACTGTCGAGATTGTAGGCCAAACTAGAGGCAATACCGATGATGAAGACTATGGTCTCTTGAAGTGGATTGGATATGCTCAGTCTGGTCGGGTGAGTGATGTGAGTGACAGTAGTGTCAGTTATGCGAGTGGTTACGCAGTGTGCTAACAGCGCATCATCTTCTTTTCTATTCCTAATTATTTATATATTATTTATACGCGAGCGGAGCGAGCACAACCAGGTCTGGGCGGAGCCCAGCCGCCGGAGGCGTGTCAGGGGTCGTCCCCCCTGAAGGGTCTCCCCCTCTCCCATAAAGGTGTGATTTTGGCCATGTATGCGCGCGCGGGGGTTCGACCAGGCGACTATCCCGTGAAGTAGAACTATCTTGAACAGTCCCTGAATGCCACGAGAACGGTGAAATAGTTGGACAAAAGATACAATAATGAGCGGTTCAGGAGGTAATGGGCCTACGCTGCCCTCTTTGTTGAAGAAAAACTCGGCCATGTCAGATGCCAAGTTGTTCCAGAGAGTAGGTTGCGAGCTTCCCGGCAATGGATTAAAAGAAGGGAACTAACTCACGTTTAGGGGAAAGCCGGCGAGCTGAGAGGAGAATTGAGTTTGGGCAAGAAAGATAAAAACAACAAGAACAAGAAGATCGCGTTGAAAAAGATCGTGGCCAATATGACGATGAGTAACAATGAGATGATCACGCTGTTTCCGGACGTGATTGCTTGTATGTCGATTTATGACATTGAGATCAAAAAGATGTGTTTTCTGTATTTATTGACATATGCCAAGGCCAAGCCCAAGATTGCGATTGAAGCGATTCCAGTGTTGATTGAAGATCTGACCGATACGTCGCCATTGATACGGGCTCTAGCCTTGAGAACCGTGTCGGCAATACCGGTTAGAGAGTATTTTGATACTGGTCTGGAGTATACGAGAGAACTATTACATGACGATGACCCCTATGTCCGGAAAACAGCTGCCTATAGTGTAGCCAAGTTATGGAGTGCGGACCCCAAGGCTGTTGAGAAGTTGGGGCTTATAAACGATTTGAACGGATTGGTAGGCAACTCGAATCCTACAGTGGTAGCGGCCGCCTTAGCAGCGCTGATGGATATCACTGAGAAAGCCGATGGTCTTGAATTGCTCATTGACAGGGCCAATGCGTTCAATTTGGCCCGTGTGTTGCCAGACTGTAACGAATGGTCCCAGATATACATTCTTAATGCGTTGATGAATTTTGTCCCTCAGAAATCCATCGATGCTACTTCATTGGTGGAGAGGATTCTGCCCAGACTACAGTTTGCCAACTCGTCGGTTGTATTAGGTACCATACGATTGATTATTTATTTGACAAACTTCATTCCGAATCTATCAGCCGCGGTGCCCAATTTAGACCGAAGAATAGGTCCTGCGCTGATCATTCTGTTATCCAAACCGGCGGAAATCCAGTATCTGGCGCTTCGAAATTGTATTCTATTACTACAATCACGGAAATCGCTGCTCAATCTCGATGTGCGAGTGTTTTTCTGTAAATACAACGATCCCATCTATGTCAAGGCGACCAAGCTGGAAGTGATTTTTCTTCTCGCCGATGAGAATAACATTCATGAAGTACTACGGGAATTAAGAGAATGTGCTACCGAAATCGACGTGCAATTTGTTCGTAAGGCGGTGCGAGCTATCGGCAAACTGGCTATCAAGGTGGAGTCGGCTGCTCAGCCATGCATCGAAGCATTGCTAGAGTTGGTTTCAACCAAGATTTCATACATTGTACAGGAAGCCGCCGTTGTTATCAAGAATATATTCCGAAGATATCCCAATCGATATGAGTCGGTTATTAGTGCATTATGTGATAATCTCGACTCCTTAGATGAACCAGAAGCGAAGGCAGCAATGATTTGGATCATTGGACAATATGCTGATCGAATCGATAATTCTCATGAACTTCTCAATGGGTTTCTGGTCTCATTCCCTGAAGAACCCGTGGCAGTACAATTGTCATTGCTTACTTCGGTTGTAAAGCTCTTTATTCTTCGACCCACAAAGGGTCAGGACATGGTACCCAAGATCCTTAAAATGGCTACTGAAGATTCCGACAACCCGGACTTGAGAGATCGAGCCTATATGTACTGGCGGTTACTGTCGTCGGATCCTGCTGGTACAAAGAAGATAGTTTTAGATGCATTTCCGGAGATTTCTGCTGATTCAGATAGAATGGATGATGAACGGTTAGAAGAATTGGAGCTAGCCATCGGGTCGTTGGCAACTGTGTATCTGAAGCCAATCAAACAAGTTTTCAGAACTGCCAAGGTAAGGAAGCTGCCTATATCTCCGGCTCTGGCACCTCGAGAACAGACAAAGCTGCTATCTGTCAAACGAACTCAGTCTTTTGCAGATCACGCCGACCCGCCGCCGCGACAGCAAGTGCAAAGAGCTTCAACTGCTCCAGCATTCCAGATGACCGGTAACGGGCTCGGTCGTAGTAATAATGTACCGGTTCCGGTCGGAGCAGGCATTGGTCCTAGCAGTGGCACATTTGTCGACTCAATGAGAGGCCTTACAATAGATACCCAGGGTCCCAGATCAGCATTATTACAGAATGCAACAGGATATGCTCCTTCTCCGTTATCTTCCAATGCGACGCCGACAAGTGCCACATTCAGTCATGGCCCTGGAATCTATACGAACAGTACCTTCAATGCCAGTAACACGTCGCAGATAAACCAACAGTCATTGAATAATCAAGATCTCATTCAGCTCGATGATAGCACGCCGTCATCTACTGCTGGGGGATATGTGGTAACTCAGAACGGGCTCTCTGGAGGAGGTCAACAAGATCTTTTGTGGTAAAAATCAAATATATGCATGACTATTCTATACATTAGATATTTTGAAGAAAACTACCAACAACCGGAGCGTGGGTTATTTATTATTCAGGGAATAAAACTCTTTCTGGAAATGTTAATTTGTCCCTTGCAGAAGCAGATAGCTTTACTGGCGAGGCCGCAACCACCGTCTCGATCGTAGCAGCTCTCTTCAAATTAGCCTCGGGTCCCTGAGGTATAGCTTCGATGTCGATATAACTGCCTGTAAGCTCCTTGAAAATTACCAGAGCTCCTGCTTTAGATATAATTTCACTGTGTTCATGACACTGTGGTGAAGCTACACACTCTGGACAGCCAACAGCACAGGTACACTGTTCGACTCTATCCAGTGCCTGCTGTAGTAGATCGTCGGCGAATTCAAAAGCCTTTCTGGATATCCCGGCACCGTGTTGTCCTCCCTGGCGGTCACAGAAAATCAACCGTGCTGGTCTTTTGCGAGTGCTCTCTCTATAAGCATACTCTTTTTCAGGTGCTTTACATTCGGTACTGACATCTCCAGGAACCGTATTGACAAACATGGGGAATAAACTTAGTAGGGCATGCTCAGCTCCATGTATAGCTCCAGGAGTAGACAAATTCTTCTCTTTGAGGATTCGTAACGCTCTTAGTGGCACATCAATCCAGAATCCTTTCGTCTCGTAGACCCAGGGCGGATTATCGACCTCGACAGCATCAATAATACGGTCTCGTTTGTCTATTTTGAAGAACCCAAAGACAACACTTTCATGTCTGATTTTCCCAAAGCAGACGCTGTATTTATTTCGAGCTGCATTTTCGTTATTCAGCACATGAAACAGCTCGATTTCAATGGGATCCACATTTGTGAAATCACGCTGTCGAGTAATCCAGTCAACGTCTACTCTGGTCACTTTGGCCCATCTTTCTTCGGGATTAAATTCTTGGACGAGGTAGGGATGACCTTGGTGGAGGAAAATACCACCTTCGTAGAGGGTGAAAGTAGTTCTGGATGCCTCCACTGTTTCAATGATCATGTTTCGATTGTTGGTGACATCAACAACAGCAAACTCCTGTTCCTCGATTCCTCGAATAACAACTTGATTACTAGGCTGAGGAAGGAATTTGTCATGGCAGGTATACAGATTGGACTGTTCACTATCGTCACTATTGAGGGGTACTAGGCGAGTGTTGACCAAGTCTTTCCACAATAACCGGTCTGAGTCATTGGGATACTCAAAGTATTTGCCATCAACTTCTATTCTTATAGGCAGTTCATAAGCAGCACATTGTAAGTGACTTTCCTGTATTAATACATTGTCCAGCGGTAACGGAAGATCAGCATCTGGAGCATCCAGAATAGCAGCTGGATTGTTCATATAATACTGGTCGACGGCATTACCACTTCCAATTATCACCGCCAGAGAATCTTTACTACGTCTTCCTGCCCTTCCACACTGCTGGCGCAAGTTTGACACTGTATATGGAAATCCTACAACCAACACTGCGTCAAGATTGCCAATATCGATGCCCAACTCCAGAGCATTGGTGGCCACGATACCCAATAAATGGCCATCAAACATTTCCTTTTCGATTCTTCGCCGGTCTTCAAGTGAATAACCTCCACGATATGCCATTAGTTTTGACAGTAAGTCTGTCCTACCACTGGCCTCCAGCATATTTCTGACGCTTTTCATCAGTAGCTCACATGTTCTTCTCACTCTACAAAATGCAATTGTACGGACACCTCTTGACGTGAGATTGATCAAAAGATGCGAAGCCTCACCAACAGGATGGATTCTACCACTTGTTACATCCTTGGGACTAACATAGCGGCAATTCCATAATAAATAGGTTCTTGATCCTACTGACGAACCATCTTGATCAACCACAAGCGTGTCATCAGGGGATATGCCAAATACTGAAGTCATCAGGTTCATTGGGCTTCGAACAGTGGCAGAACAGGAGATGATTTTCACAGTTGTATTGCCCAGCTCTGCCAAAATCCTCAACAATCTTCTCATTATAAATGCCACATGGGCACCAAATAACCCACTATATACATGGAGCTCATCGACCACCACACATTCCAAATTCCTTAAAAAGGGGGTCCACAAGTCCCAGTTCGGCAAAATACTGGCATGAACCATATCAGGATTTGTGAATATGACATGTGCGTTATTGCGGATAAGATTTCTTGTGGCCTGGGGAGTGTCTCCATCATATGTTTCGGCCATGACTTGTTGCAGTCCAGGGACGGCATTCAAAAACTCTTGAAACGATCTTTTCTGATCTTGAGCAAGCGCTTTCGTGGGGAATATATACATAGCCGTGGCCTTGGTATTAGATTCAATGAGAGACTCGAGCACTGGAAGTTGGTAGATGAGAGATTTGCCAGAAGATGTCGAGGTGGTTACAACCACGTTCTTTTTGTGTCCATATTTCAGGCTTGTCAGTGCCTGTTCCTGGTGACTATATAGTTTAGTTATTCCTCGTAGGTTACGCAAGGCATTTATGAGAAGCGGGGAAAGCAGCTCAACTAAATCTCCACTGGCATATGACGGTTGTCTAGCCGGAATGTGGATCTCTCCATTTTCAACAATCTGATCAGCATAATCTGGGGATTGTTTGACCTCGTGAATGAATTTCTGAATGGCATTTACTTGAATGTGTCCACTTACAGAGTCGGCATTATCAACCATATATTCTACTGGATCGACGTACCGTTGGAGTATGGGAATCAACGGTTTGGCTCTCTCTTCCAGAGTGGACACAACGTCCACACCCTCGAGGGCACACTTTTTTCGGAAATCATCTAAAGCAGTCGCATATTTGTCGACCCGCTTATCAATCATTTTCTTGATGTTTTGCACAGAAAAAGTAGGAGGCTTGATCTGTTTCTGACCGGTCATAACTGTCTTTCGTTTCTTGGCCACCTCAGTCTTGACCTTGCCATCCACAAACTCAAACACAAGAAACTTCTTGGGAGCTTCGGGAACCATATCATCATCAACTGAATTATTGTTCCTTAGCTTGTAGATGTCACGGTCGGTAGTCTCGTAGCCGTTTTCTCGGGTGACTATAGGGGCCGCATGCTCTTCAAGCTGATTCTCATCCACATACGCGAGTATAACATCATCAGGAACTAGAAACTTTATTTGTGCTAGGTCGTCTACCTTTAGAGGACGACCAATATCCCTTTCGACAGCTGGTTTTAAGACTTCGAAAGTAGTCACAATGTACCTTCCAGATGATACGAGAAAAGTGAAAATAGTCGCCACTGATTTGTGAAGCCGTTTCAAAGCTCTGATAGCCTCCTCCTGGTCTACTACATTTTTCTCCGTGACAGTCCCTGCCGAATATTCTACTTTCATTTCTGAGCCATAGAGTGAGGAAGATGGATGAATAAGAATATACACAGGGGTATCTTTGTTTATCTTTAGGGTCAGACCCTTACCGCTATCATTTGAGACATGGCTCACCAAATAGATCAGGGACAAGGATTCAATTCACACTATTCTAAGTATATACTATATAATAATAAGATGTAATCATCCCACTGTTTCTTTTAATAATGGATTGCGGCCTCTCGAATCATACGAAGGCGGCGGCGTCTGGCTATCGGAGCGAGAATCTCCATGCTCGGGTCTCGCCGGTGAGATTATTGCTGGAGGTGGTACAATCGCCGGCACACCAACAACTATTGGCGGAGGTGGATTGTATCGTTTATTTGTAGACAATGCAGAGGAGGAGGATGAAGAGGGATTAGATCCACCACCGTTGTTAGAAGAAGAAGATGCATTGATGTGGTGCCCATCAACCGGTGCCGATGAACCTTTTAGTCTTTGTAATGAGGACTTGATGCCCGATCTATTGGTTCCTTGTTGGCTTTGACTCCTGGAATGAGATCTGTCTCGTCTATAACCTGGCTTAGATTGTTGTTTGGACCGGCTGGAATCTTCTGCCTGGCGTGGAACCCAATGTTTCCAACCTTCGAAATCAATCAATGCTTGCATACACCCCCATTCAATGGTCTTTTGCTCAAGCCAAATGAGATTGACTGGTTTGGTCAGGAAATCGTTACATCCTGCTGCCAAAGCAACCGACTTATCGGCACTTGACGAACTGGCTGTTAATGCTACAATGATAACCGGAGACTTGAACAGCTTGGTGTCGAGTTTATCTTCCTTTTTAGGTACCACGGGATTCACTCGCTGGTGTGACGAGAACGTGCCTACTTTGTTATCATGTTCCAAGCGTCTTATTTCTTTAGTAGCTTCAATTCCTGACATGACGGGCAACTGGATATCCATAAGCACCAGATGAAACCCGCCCTGACGCCACTTCTCCACGGCCTCTTTACCATTCTTGGCTACTGAACATCGGATTCGTTTTCTTCTCATGAATGCTTCTAAGATCTTTTGATTAATGACGTTATCCTCGACAATCAGCACATTGATTTGTGGCACGACTCCCTCTAGAATAGGGAAACTATGAGGAGATATCTTTCTCATTGATCGGTTAGGATTACTGGCACCAGCAGTGATATTGTATGATTCAGTTGTTGTTGTAGTTGTTGTTGTTGTTATTTTCTGGTGCTGTTGGGAGGAAGAGGAGGCCATTTTAGTAGCACCCGACGACGTGCCAGTATTGCTGCCGGCTCCCGTAGCCCCCGATGTATCATTATTATTGTCTGGATCCTCTTTGGCGGCGATTTTCTTTTTACTGCTCATATCACTGCTGCTGGTATTGGGTAGTTTAAACTGTCGAGGAAGCAGCAGAACTCCATTGGACCCTTCTTGACGAGCTGATTTCGACGACGAGTTGCCCGTGCCTGAAGCAGGCCCTGTTTTGGTCGCTGTTGCTGTGTGTTCGGCAGGCTGAGGCCTTTCAATGCGAGATGCCACGCTCGGTGAAGCCAGATCTTCATTGTTGCTGCTGTTATTGTGGGAAGATGGTGGCACTGACGTTCGAGAAACGGTTGTTCTCAAAGACGACGAATTGGGAGGTTCGGTTGTGACGGGGGAGGAGATGATGAGTGCGTCTGCCATTGACATTCCATCTGGGAAATAGTGGTTCAGAACCGTAAACACAAGCTCATCTGGTTGAAGTTCGACCGTTATCAGACTTTGGGGACCGGGGCTATGAGAGAAATGAGCCGATGCCGGGGTGATCGGGGTCACGCCATAAACATCAGTAGTCGCAAGAGTAGCTGGCGTGGTGACAGTTTTCGTGGTCGTAGCACCGCCATTTATGTTGAAAGGGTACGATGGAGCAGTAGATCCAGAGCCTGGGCCGGACGAGCCAGACAGGCCACCAAGGCCACCAGGCCCGGTAGGCTGCGCTGGTGTAGTTGGAACAGACGCTGAAACCTGCTGATGCTTAAGACGGCTGGGAGGAGGAGGCAGTTTGTCTGCTATTTTGGACGGCACAATCGATGCTATTGGCATGGTGGCCGGTCCACTACTACTGTGGCTGTTGTCATGTTGATGAGACCCCGTCTCCTCATAAACGACCTCGATCACGAGATCTGCTGGATCGCATGTCCTTGCCAGAGTTGTCGGGTATTTCTGTAGGATCAGCAACTTCAAATCATCGACGATATCCGACTCGTTCACGGTCACAGTAGTGGCCTGCATTCCTGGCCTGCGAACCCACACTCTTCTTGGCGAAGGCCCACTCAATACGGACGACGACGAGCCAGGTCGGCCATGTGCGTGCGGTTGCAGATGATGATGACTGGCGGCTCCCGAAGTCGCAGCGATGCCAGCACTGAGACTCCGCGAGTGTCCATAGTCGGTCACGGGCGATGTTCCAGACGACATAGCCACTGCTATTCCAAGTCCATGAGCCTCGACAATCAGCTAAACACTAACTCGACCTCTTCGTTGCGCAATTCGGTATCTAACGCGATCCTACCAGCTCACGCTCACTGTATATCTCAGCTGCCTATAATCAAGAGACGTACAGGCGTGAACAACAGTTCTGGGCCAGGCCGTGTCTACTTAACCAGATTGCGTGAAGCGTCCAGCCGTGCGGTCTGGTGCCGGAGGCAGAGCCCGGGCGAAGTGTCAGGGGGTGATTACAACGTTAAGAATATATATATGGCGTTTTCTTTATAGAGAAGATGCATTAAGCCCACCAAAATGCAGGTTCATTTCAACTGATTGCCCGACAAGTTCGCGTCGCTTGTCGAGATTGATGCCTTCGCACTCTGCGGCCTCGCTTCCGATCCAGATCCGCGCCATGGCGGTGAGCCGCTCTAATTTCAAGTCTCCGGGACCGGCCTTGAGCTCGTAGAGCTTGACAAGCACCTTCCACAGAGACACGAAGCCCAACAGGCCCATTTTGGGGATATCCTGCTGGAGCGCCAGTCGATGGCTGAATTCCAGGGCATGGCTGAGCTCGTTGACATCGATAAAATGGGTGATGATGGTCGCGTACACGGCGATGGATGAGTTCAGGGACAGACTCAGCTCGGTGTGTGGATCTAGTTCGGCAGCCGGCGTGATGTGGAGTGTTTCTTCAGACGAGTTGGGTTGTTTGTAGATGGAGTTCTTTGTGTCATCGTCCACGGGGGCGAGTGTGGCTGATGGGGCCGATGTGGCCGATGGAGGCGTTGTGGAGTTGTTGTTGATAATCAGGTCCATGACTTTCTTGACATCGGCTCCCTGCTTGTAGAGGGCCCGGATGATGGCGACATTCTGCTTGGCGTCCGATCCTTCGGCGCACACAGACTCAATGTGATCGAGAGCAGCCTCGTCAATGGTGTACGAGTCGCTGGAATTGTCGCCGGCCTCTAGAGAGCTGATGAGCAGCTCGTGGGTTCTGCGGTCGGCGTACAACGAGGCCACAATGTTGAGAATCGACGCGTAGCTGGGAGAGGCGGTTCTGTTAAAGGCAATATCCTCCAACGAGTCAATCATGTCTCCATCAAACAGATCCAAACACTCGAACAAGTTTCGAACATTAGATGGCAGCAGATCGTCACCTTCTTCTTGGGCATCTTCGACTTGAGACTCCTTTTCAGCAAGATCCAGAGCTCTTTTCGTCAGGGACTGGGAAATCCTCGTTCCAAAGGGAGTGAAGATGCCTACAAATAGCAGCCTTGCTTGAATAGCTTGCAGTACAAGTCGCTTGGAAACCGGAGCCATGGCAAATCCTCGTAAGAACATGTACAGCATTCTATACCGATCACACACTTGATCGCCTCCGCACAGCTGCGAGTCCGAGGCTCTAATAACACAGTCAGGAGCAGCCACTGCGACATATTTGCCAAAAGATTGGGCCACCAGCGAGAATCCGTCCATACCAATGAGCGTACTCAGTAGCACTTCACATACAACAAGAATCAGAGACGGCAATGCAGATAACAGATTGTTACCGGTTGGAACAAACAATTGCTGGGAAGCAGTCAACCAAGTATGCTGTTTCAAAAACTCTGGATCAATTACGGCCGTCGTGGCGGTGGCCGCGTTGCCGACAGGTCCCATCTCTAGTCCTTCCTTTGCCTCACTACTATCACTAGTAGCGTTTGGAATTAGCACCTGCCAGATGGTACCAAGTATGAGTGTGATTTTACAGATATTCATGAGAATAGCACTGAGCTCCATGCCACCGTATTTAACCGTGTGTAAGAAGGTTAGGCCTGGCAAGGCAGATAGACTGCCAATGTCGCCGTTATCGCCGCCCAGCATCATATTAGTAGCCATCATTCCTGCCATAGTAGCCATCATGGCCTTTGGAATCATGCCCGAGGATGCGGTGGAGGAATTCGAAGGATGGTTCATTTGCGGAGACGAGCGCGAGCTGGGAGTCATTGGGGCACCAGAGTTGTTATTGATTCGGGGCGCTCCTCGGCGGTGGTACGCCACCGAGCTACTAGTATAGTTGTTATCACCGGAATTACTAGCAATGGCCTTTAATTTGTCAATCTCTTCATTCAGTTTCTCGTTCTTGCGTTGCAAATGTTTGATATACTCAGTAGCCTTGACGAGGATCGTGGCCTTGTTAAGTTTGTTGGCCGGTACCAGACCTTCCAAGTCCTCCTTGCCACTTGTGCCATCTAAAACATAGCACAGAGACGGCACACAGTCTCGTAACGCCTGGATCTTATCATTGATATTCGTACGATATCTCTTTTCAATCATGTTATGAGATGTTTTTTCTTTCTTTGGCTTAGTGACCTTGTTTGTCTTTGTGTTTGCACGACGGGTTTGTGGTTTCTGTTGAGGAGATGTGGAGCTTGCTGAGCCGTCGTAATAAGAGTTACTGTTGGAGGGGACCTTTTTGGGCGAGGTGGGTTCTTGTTTGATTCTAAAGTTGGGTTCCTCATAGTCGAGGTCGTCGAGTTCGCGATCGAGATCCTCGTCATCTTCAGACTCATCATCAGACATGTCTTCTTGTTTAACGAATGATTGCTGTTGTTGTCGTTGGACTTGTTGACCCTGTGATGTGTTATTTGTATACTGTTGTCTTGCCTGAGCTTGAACTTGAGCTTGCATTTGAGCCTGAATCTGGGCCTGAATCTGCTCGGGCGACGGTTGTTGGGCCAGACCGACGGCTCCAAAAACACCTTTTTCAAAGTTGCCAAATTGATCGGTAGTCCATAGATTGCCATTGTTGGTGGTGGTGTTGGTGGTGGTATTTCTTCCTCCAATGACCATGCCCTGGCCATACGTGTCAGAGTCAGACGACGCGTGCGATTGTGAGGAATAGTTGCTATTAGAGTTATCACCAGGTGACAGCGACGAGCCCACCGAGTTGGGTGACATGTCGAGATTGCCAGACATGTCGGCAATATATGAAGGGGCTGTAAAGAAGTTATTGTTGCCATCACCCATACCATCATATGGATAAGTCTGGATGATGGAGCCATTATTGGCATCACCAGTGGGCGAGGCGATGCTCATAATACTCGAGGCTGTGGAGTTGCGCGAGCCTGTATCCATTAGAGAAGCCATCATATCTGTGGTTCCAGTACCATTTCCAGTGTAGGGGAATTTGTCATCGGATCTCACGGCCAGGACGCGGTCCATAGTCCAGCTGTCGTCAACATCCGAAGACGCCACGGCACCGCCGTAGGCACCATTCAGGATATCCTGAGGTGACGGAGTGATATTACTTGGCGAGAACCCAGTACTTCCTTGATATGAATATTGTGAGCCATCAGGCGACCCGTTTATTTGGCTGCTGACACTGCCGCCGCCGCTGGCCAGACCTCCGGCGATTCCGCCCTCGTCGGCACTGATACCCGCCTTTTCCCTGTCTATAGCTGACAGGAACGAAGAACAATACGTGTAATCCAAAGCTTCCATGACACACCAATGCTGTGAAGTTAGTTTCAAACTGTGTATGGAATTTCTCCGGCGGTCCGGGATTCACGACTTGTCACTTACCGAGTAGGTAGGATGGCGCTTAAGGAGCGAGAGATAGAGAATGGTTTGTTGAGCTACGCAACAAAATCTGTTTGTGTTTGTGTTTGTGTTTGTGGTGGTGTTTGTTGTTGTTGGTTGCGGTTTCAAACGACGAAAATTTTAAAATATATTTTTGTACTTCCTTAAATTGAGACCGAAATGCGTGTTTAAAACGGCCGCCGTGAGAGAGGAAAAGTTCAATGTCATCGTCCCAGATGCTCTGATTAGGGTAGGCAGGCGCTGCAGGAAAAAGCAAGCGCGGCCGAGTAGCGATTATCCACATTGGGCGACGCAGGTGTCTGTGAGATTCAGTAAGGCGATCGGTGCATCTCGGCTCGAACAATCCGTGCAGTCTAGTCCCGATTACGACATGTACGACCCTGATTGACCGCGAGCCGTTCGACCCTTTGGCTCTCCTTATTTCTCCGTGACCACCGTTTGGCGACGGCTGGGGGGTGCCGGGAGACCCTGAGGAGTCACGTTCTGAACCATATGGCCGTGGGTACAATGTTTCACTCGGATTTATCCGTAACCAGTGCGCCGTACGACTGTGCTTCGACTTGTGTTTGTTGATGTTGTTTGTTTGTGTTGCTGGCGTTTGAACACAGGATGTTGCTCTATCACTACCTCCTGTGATGGCTAAATCAGTTCATGTTCTATCAACATGATCCCATTCTCGCTGGCGGGGGATGGATTCTCTTCATTTTTAATTGTCTCAGTTGTTCTACTTTACTATATGACTCGGTCGAGGGCTGCTGCACGATAGCGCGGCTAGCAGCATTTTGCACGCCTTTTTGCACGCCCTTTGCACGCCTACTACCTGACATGAACTCATGTTACACAGTTAAATCACACCATTATGAGGCATCAAAGCTGAGTTACTGATAGCTGATAAATTGATACCCTCGAATGTTGTGTATTTGGACAGCGTAGTGGTGGTGCTGCCTGTCGTTCATTATCTACCGTCTATTAATCATCCGTCAACATAACGTTCAATCTCTACGTCCACGTCAAGTTTTATTTACATACGCATATATTTAATCCGTAAATGCTCGCTGCTCACTGTTGTCCTCATCGGCTACAAGTACCAATACAGGATCACAATGGGCACGTCGCCACGGTTATTAAGTTATTAACCGACTTCAATGGCTCGGTATGTCATATTTCATCATAAGCTAGTAATTATCTGCCGTACCTACCTCATTACCTTAATAAGGTTCTCTCCGCTTGCGTTGAGGGGTACCAGTCATATCTATCTCCAGCTCTAGCTAGTCATAGATAGCTGTTAGCCACGGCAGGTTCGGCCTGGAGACGGTCTCGTCTGATTCTGTCGTCGCACTCGTGCTCGTGCCATTCTCCAACGCCCGTCGTCGTCTCTTATCGATCAGTTGTCTTTTCGCGCTCTGTTTGCCGCCTTAGTCAAAGTTCCCCCGTATGTGATAGTCGGCCCTGACCGTCGGCCCTGACCGTCGGCCCTGACTGTCGGCCATGCCTGCGTGCTCTGCCCCCCGCCCAGTACCACCTTCCCCCCTTTTCCCCTTTTCCCCTTCACGCTTCGCTCAACCGTTCCGTGTTCCTCCAACCGCGAAAGTGGCCTGATTTTCAGAATTTTTCTTGCATAGACGCATGCTGATCTGGAGGTGTGCAGGCCCTTCTAGCCGATCGTTTCTGCAAGCTGTCAGATCTTAAATTAACTTACATACTCCGCTGTCTGTGGCGTGTGGCGTAGGGCCTATACGGCAGCGGGCCCTCGACAGTGAAAAACTTTTATTGGTTTTCGGTGTGAACGTTTTTTGCTAGTTAAGTTGGTGCGACTGCAAGTCTGACTATAATGCTCTCTAATACTTTAATATTAAAGAAACTTTAACCATATTTGTTTCTTTTTAGTGCCTGGTTCTCGGTTCCTGCCAGCCCCAGCCACTGCCCCAGCGACCCCTCAGCGAGTCTCCTGCGAGCCCCAGGTCCAATCGATAGACCTTCTATTATATTATACCCACCAAACTCTGTTTCCCAGGCCTCGCTTAGATCGTAACTGTGCTCGCCCGGGCACGGCCGGGTGGCGCTCCGAAACCTGCCGCGGCCCGCCACGAACCGGTTTCGCCTCGACCCCTCGGGGACTGCTCGGGTCCTGCTCTCGCCGCGGCGCCGCCCCCCTTTCCCCGCCCCCGGCTCGCTGGCTGCTGACCTGCCGCTAGTGGCCACCCATGACTAGGGCCGTGGGGGCGTGGGGGAGGAGCGGACCCCGGGAGAGGGGGTCTGCCTCCGGCGGCTGGGCGCTGCCCAGACCCGTAGCTCCGCTTCGCGGAGGGCTGGGATCAGGGGGCCAACGACCTCGCTCGCGCAGCGAGCGCAAC
>JAJMIG010000075.1:0-59472 GCA_030583365.1 Sugiyamaella japonica
GCTAAAGGCTTGGGACGTTTGCTTTATCAGGGGATTTGGTTTCTATTGAATCTTCATCAGTGAGTGGAAGTGTTGAAATATGTTCCTTGCCCTGAACATACGGCACTGATTAAGGTTTCAATGAGGGGAAAAGACGATACGACACTGATAAGAGAAGGAAGCATTCGGGCGTTTGGAATATTATATAAGGTCAGGCTTTTGGCGTTCTGGTGTTTTGAAAGATGTAGAGAATTATAACCGAATATAACAGTATTTTCTATCCAAACTTCTTCTTTATACGGACACTGCAGGATGGGAGATAAGGCTGAATCTTCCATTTTACAACACTCCCCCTGGACCCTGACTTGCCCTGGGCACGCCTCCGGCGGCCGGGCGCTGCCCGGACCCGTTTGCTCGAGCTTCGCTCGAGTGGCTGAGGGGCCCGGTCAGTGCTAGGGTAAGCTGGTTGGTGGAAGTTGCGGCGGTGGAGCCGAGCCTCGCGCTCCTGTAGTGAGATGGAACGCGATTCCATAACTCCAAAGCAAAGGTTTTCGTCACCTGTCATGTTATTACTAGCTCGTATGACTGGCTCGGAAACGAGAAGCCTGACATGCTACAGTACATCAGTGATTCATTTGATATAGATTACGAGATTCGTCAGAACAGACCCAAAGGCCCAGATCTGATCCTGGATCGGCACGACGCTTAAACTGTCACTCTGAGTGCCTGCATAAATCAGCTCGTTGCAACCGCTACTACAGTCGTAGTAACCTGCTTCCAAATTTGTACATTTAATTTATCTTTTTCTACAGTACCTCTGCTATATTTATAAGCTCGCTACGTCAGTCTGGAACACCGGTTGGGGCTGCGGTGGGCACAACACATGAGTTGTAGACGGGGGAGACAGGGGAGACAGGGGAGACAGGGGAGACAGGGGAGACAGGGGAGACAGGGAGACGGGAGCAGACCGGATGGTAGTCCGGATGGTAGTAGTGGTGGAGAGACAGACCTTCCAAACACCAGATTAATCCCTCACCATAGTCAGGCTGACAGACTCTCTTCACGCTGCTGTAGCAGTCCCTCCTCACTCTTTTCTTCCTGCCGTAGCAGTCCCTCCTGACTGTTACCCCCACTCGGCCAGGCCTATTCTGCTGTGCCTTGTCCTGTATGCACAGATCAGTAGTCAGAACTAACGGGCGTGCATGTTGTATACCAGTCGAGTGATTTAATGTACATTTTTTTGTAGCCAAGTTTTTCATGTCCCACAGTCCAATGCTGCGTACTATTCTATTTCTGGGACTAATGAAATTTTTTTATCCTCCCTCTGGTTCGCTGCGTCAGCCGCGCGTGTAACAGATTCCGCACAATCACCATTCTAACTACCACCTCGTGCTCTGAAAACCAAGGCGGTAAATATATATATATATCTCATTCAGACTGTAAGAAAAAAAAAACGAAAGAAGGAAATTTTTACCTGTCGTATTTTGAAACAATATTTTCCGAGTACAACAAACATTGTCGCCATTTTGCTCACTGTTTTGCAACTGGTGATAAAATATCCATAGGTTCAAGAGACCAGCGACGACAGAAAGCATTAGTATTCAGGACTATTTAACCTCTGTTAAAGACACCCTCAAAGCCATTTGTCCACTCGTATATTCGCCCACTCGTCTACTCGACTACATTCTACGTGCAAGTTCTCTTGTTTCACATCACTAGCAATTTTGCTATTCTTTATTCCTTCCATAACCTCGTGGTTTAGCTAATCTCGCTCTTCAAGCCCCCATTTCACAGGAGGCTATCGCAAATCTGGCAGGCCTTACTCGACTTTTTTTCGCATACCAGCCTTGCTCGGGCTCTTTGATCGTGCAGGTCGATTCAAAGCAACCACCATAATTTGGCTTGGTTGAGGAAATCACACTCACACTTTGGAGCTTCTGTTGTTCCATCACTACAATATCAGTCTGATATTGTAATCTGCAAAGGGTTCTTTATCTCGAGCTGTTCGAGGTAAAGGGGCCAGTTGGACCCGACAGGCTTTTTCACTTTCGTGAAGCCAAACAGTATTGTCTTTTTTTTTTAACTCACAGGTTAATTCACTCGATTAATTTCGCACAAAATGGATTCCAGATCCATCTCTCCGGACTCGACCTCATCCGACCATCTTGACTCGCGGGCAAATGATTCCCACCATCGTCGTCACCGCGATCATGACGAGGAAGACGAGGAATGCCAGTCTCAGAGAGAATCGTATTTGAACACTCTGAATGATCATAGAAATCAGCCGGATTCTTTGCCTATTCGATCCTCGTTTAGCGAACTTCGCAGAGTCCCCACCAACCATACAGTGGATTCAAACG
Source organism: Sugiyamaella japonica (assembly GCA_030583365.1). Lineage (NCBI taxonomy): Eukaryota > Fungi > Ascomycota > Dipodascomycetes > Dipodascales > Trichomonascaceae > Sugiyamaella > Sugiyamaella japonica. The sequence goes on from JAJMIG010000075.1 coordinate 2,340, forward strand.
CTTCGGTTGATCGCAACGCTATTCAAGATCATATGCCCTTGAGTGCTTCAATCGATGTCGCGTCGGCTACGGCGGCTCAGAAGTCGTTTCCTGACCGGTTGAGATCGTATTCTTTTGGTAGCGCTACTGGCGGAGGAGGAGGAGGTGGTGCTGGTGGTGTTCGTAGAACCAGATCGCGAGCTTCTTCTTGTGCCGTCTCAGAAGTGTCTGTTGATGATGACGATGACGAAGGTAATAATTCCTCTGAAAGAGCGGGGGGAATCTTGCTCAATGGAAATAATGACATGACAATCAATCTTGAGAGGAAAAGGTCAAGAAGACCCACTAGGAGCTCGATTCGTAGCAATAGCAGAGGCACTTACAATCAGCACGCAGATTTGGTTTCCTCGGATCCGGAAGAAGAAGACACTGGCTCGCGGGCTAGTCTGGGTCAGACTGAAGAAGATGTCTGTTTCCCTATGATCAAAAGTCATGAGAGAACTGGAATCGACTTTAATGAATTAGAGGAGTTTGCTAATGAATCATCTGGAGCAGGCCCGTTTGCCGATGCCAGACAGGAAGACTCTTTAATTGCTAATAGGAGATCGGTAGGTGGTAACAGTCGATACCAATCAAATCATAGACCACTGGTACCTCAGGCTATGGCCGTTCAATCCGAACGACAGAGCCCTTCTGTCGACTCTCCTGACTCTCAGCCTACTTCGGACGTTACACGAATCGGCATCGATCTCGACGAGAAAATCCACACCGATTCATCTTTGAATTTGGGTCCTCTTCGAGAGAAGAAGCAGCTTCTTGCACCCGTCAAGTCTAGAATACAGGAGTATCGTCCGGAGCCTGCTAATCCTTATCAGAACCACCAGCCCTTTGATGACCCTGGTCTGCGCAAATCTGCGTCGTCGGTTTCATTAGATAGGTTTTCGTTTTTTGCCGCCGATTCAGATGAAACGGTTCATGCGCCAAACTTGCCTTCGCTCATTGATGAAGGCCAGTCTTTTAAAGATTTGTTCAATGATTCGTATGGAACTTGGTGGCTTGACTGTCTTGATCCTACTGATGCCGAAATGCGTGTGTTGGCAAAGGCGTTTGGTATCCATCCTTTGACTGCCGAGGATATTCGCACTGAAGAGTCACGAGAAAAGGTCGAACTGTTCAAAAACTACTACTTTGTGTGTTTCCACACTTTTGATTCTGATCCTGAATCAGAGGATTTCCTCGAGCCCATTAATATGTACATTGTTGTTTTCCGAGATGGTATTCTCTCGTTTCATTTCTCGCCTGTTCAGCACAATGCCAATGTGCGACGCCGTATTCGTCAGCTTCGAGACTATGTTAGTGTATCTGCTGATTGGATCTGTTATGCTCTAATTGACGATATCACAGATTCCTTTGCTCCTATTATTCATGAGATAGAAGTCGAGACGGATGTTATTGAGGATTCTGTGTTTGTTGCCCGTGAGTCGGATTTCGGGCATTTGTTGAAACGTATTGGTGAAGCACGACGAAAAGTCATGACTCTACTTCGACTTTTGTCTGGCAAGGCAGATGTCATCAAGATGTTTGCCAAAAGATGCAACGAACAGTGGGACAATGCCCCCAAGGGCGAGATTGGACTGTATCTGGGCGATATACAGGACCATATCATCACCATGTATCAGAACTTGTCTGCCTACGAAAAGATCTTTTCTCGCTCTCATGCAAATTATCTGGCCCAGCTTCAAGTCGAGTCTGTCAACTCGAACAACAGGGTCACCCAAGTGCTTGGCAGAGCAACTATTATCGGTACTGTTCTTGTTCCCATGAATTTGGTCACTGGTTTGTTTGGTATGAATGTGCGTGTTCCTGGTGAACAGGGCTCGAATCTCGGGTGGTTTTTTGGTATAGTTGGTTTCATTCTCCTCATGGTTGTTGTGCTGGGTTTATTGGCCCAGCGATGGCTCGACGGAGCAGAGGGCCAGGATGACAACAACCGCCCGCAATCGATTGGCCGCTCCATCCGGTCTTCTGCTGCTTCCATTCTCTCTCATCGGTCGCGGTCTGCCCACTCCAGTCGTGTTTAATATGCTGTGTGTCACCTTTGTTCCCTGATAGACATGTATAAGATTATTTGAATTATAGAGTTAAATGAAGTGATAAATAATTAGTGTTGGCGCTACCGTGAGTCGTGAAATTCTAATAGTGGATAGTGACATAAGAGCGTTAAATAAAAAATAATAGCAGGGACTCGCGCCTCCGGCGGCTGGGCTGCGTTGCTCTGCTTCGCGGAGGCATTGCACCAGGAATCCTCGAGAAGGCCTCTACAGGCATATCCAAGTATAGCCCTCTGACAGAGCATTATTCATCAATATCGACATTAAACTCCCAGGAATCCTCGAGAATACCTCGACAGGCATGCTCAAGTAGAACCCTTCGACGGTTGTCAACATACTTGCACTTGTCCATGAGCTGTATTCGCAACTGAGCCAGATCTTCTACAGGTCTTTCGAATAACTCTGACAGGCTCTCTACAGCCATTTCCAAGTCTTGCTCGTTATCTTCGAAAATGTTGGTCATGTTTGTCGGTTTTAGATAAAAGGCGAATGCATATGCCCAAGTTAAAGTGTGGCGCGATTCCTTGAGCACCTGGAAAGTTTCATTCAAAAACTGCACTTCTATCCACGACAATCCGGACCCTTCTTGCAATTCAGTCATCTTGGTCTGCATCTTGGCAAAAGAACCCGTCTCAAGCCTCATGGATTGTACATGAGTCGTATATCGATTATAATAATGCAAATATCTCTTTAGATTTGCTCTCGAAACCTCCTGCGAGTTTCGAGCCTCTTGAGCATCTTCAGACCGGAACCGTGAACAGTTGTAATATTGGCTTCCATGGTGTTTCCAATTGCCCATGCAAATCCAACAGAACTGATACTCACACTTACGGCAAGACATATGATTGCATCCACCGTTCTTCTCAATCATGGCCTTGCATTTAGGACAGTCTTTGGTGTTTGCAGACATCCAGTTTGCTGTTTCAGAGTCATCCCGGCATTTTTTATGCCATTTGCGGGCCAATACACAAGTGGCAGGTTGATGGTCCACGTCTCCACAGCCAAAACAAAACTTGGTACCACAAGCACATTTAACGGTTGGGATATAATGCTTCAGGTCGTGCTCATTGATATTACATTGAATAGCATTATCACATCCTGGAGAAGGACACCATTTGTAGTGAGGATTCTCATCGACAAACGTTTCCACAAGCGCCCGCATGAATCGCTGATATGTCTCTGGCAGAACAACTGCTTTCACGGCCTTTTCGTCCACTACAAGGCCACATTCGGCATCCCCTGGACATTTGATGTTACGGGCTTGGCCCTCCTGCAAGATCTTCTGAGAAAGGTAATATCGATAACAGTTTAGACATGCGGTATGGCCACAAGACAGCCCAAATATCAGCATTTGAGCATCTTCCTTAAGCGTGGAGCAACAGATAAAGCAGCTATAGTCTTTATCGGGCTTATATGGAGCGGTAGGTGAACTGGCAGTAGTTACATCCTGTGAATCAGGCGATATGGAGTTGGTGACACCGACTCCAGCAGATTTCAATACTCGTTCGGGATCTTCGATATATCGCTCCATAAGAGCATCATCATGCCAGCCAAAAGCATGAAGTAGAGCTGCCGTCTTGGACTTGTCTAGATGTAATAAACTCGAGACTCTTTGAGAGATTTCATTCTGTATTGCTTCGATATCGCTCAAACTCTTGACGGTAAAGGGATACTCATAGGCCTCTTTTCTATTTGACCAAGAATCCGTTTTCAGGTCGAAATCTATATCATCATATTCTGACTCATCAAATGCCATATCGTTCTCGTCCTCCTCGACTCCTGAAAAGTCGTCGTTTGAGAAAACATCTTCTTCGTCATCATTCATTTGGAAATCAGACACTTCGGAATCAGACGACATGTGTGCTGCCGGTGAAGTGTGTCCAGCGTGAGGTGAGGCCTGCTATTAAAAGCTCACAGTATAACCACTTTGGTCCCTAAATGCCAGTCGAAGTCTTGCCACTGGTGATTACCGACGGTTTCTAGCCACAAACTCAGTTGTAGAGCAAAGTGTCAGTAAATTGACAACACGATCCAGCAAACTTAAAAAAAATTGTTGGCAGTCTCTAAATACGCGCTGATGTACTTAGACGATACTGATAAAAAGAGTGAAGCGAGAATGACCAGTAGAGTAATATAGGCGGTGAGAGAGTAAGATATGACAGATGTGATCTGGAACACCAGTTATATTCGTTCACGCTCTCGTTTGCTCTCTGTTGACACCTTTATACCTCTATTACTTAAGGTTTCGTGAAAGATTCTGGTCTGCCAACAAAAGTCTCACTATTTGGCAGTAAAGGCAGGTAATAAAATAAATAATAATAATAATAATGCCACTGAGAGGTCCCATGAGGTCAATAGAGCCCGAGTGGTTGATTTGGCGCGCGAGCGGATGAGCCTGTAGTATCAGCCAAGTACTGAAATACAGGCGATAAATATACCAGGGGAGGTTATTACGACTGATAGTATTGACTCTTCTAACAGAGCAACGCGGTTGGGAGAATGAGGTACAACTGATAGATCATAAAGATCAACTGTAGAATAGTCGACCCAGTAGCCAGAGGGACTGGATCAGTATGTAGAACAGCTCAAGGGATTCCCTCGTAGCAGGTTGAGACTAGAGCTAATTATATATATACATGGCTATTGTATGACTATGACTATAAGGCAGCAGCAGTTCAAGTCATTGATAGCCAGTATATAATGTCCATTATCATCAACGTTACCCACCTATAACGATATTGAATAGATCAGATCCGACAGATCGGCTCCAGACAAGCTTCACAGTTACTTCACATGACCTGAGATAAACACCATTCCAACGTGTTAAGAATAGTCTGTCTATCCGTCGTGTCAAAGAGCCACAGTCCATACATGGCTCCATCAGACGATTGGGCCATGATGAAGGAATCCTCTAGCTTGAACTCCATTTCTGGGTCTCCAGTTCGCTTGGATATCGTCAAAGGCGTCACTCCGAGCGAGAAGTTGTATTCGTTGAGTCGATTCAACACTATTAGTCCATAGGGGAATTTCTGGGAGTCGCCGATATCATCAGCGGTTTTCGCTGCTCGAGAGTACACAAACAGAGTACCTTGACAGTTGATCTTATCCCATTCAGCAGCTTCAATGTTGAATTTATACACATTACAGATGGCCGAAGTGCAGATGATTTGTGCCAGGTACGGGTCATATCGTGACAGCACTGTATAGTTGAGCGACTGTTTTGTGATTTCGGCGCTTGATTCGTTGGTCATAGTTGATGTTGCCGCCATGGTTGGTTGTGGAGTAGAGGATTCGCTAGTCACCATGATTGAATGGTAGTAGTAATAATAATATCGTAGATGCCGAAATAGAGAATCAAGTTCATCAAGCTCACACGGGGCAAGGGTGTTTATACCACCGTGAGAGGTTAGCTGGGCGAGAGAGAGAGGGTGATGAAACGAGAATGAAATTCAGTCGAGTTCTTGGTGAAATGAGTCGTCTGTTGTGGCTTGCTGTTAGTGAAGATCACCTGAAGAATAGCTGATGGTTCACGTCAAGATGCAGGGTCCAGCGACCCTGCAGAACTTGGATGTTAAATACGGCTAAAGCGACGACATCAAACGGTGCAGTTCGCGTCCAGCTAATTAATATATTATTGACATTGGTGGTTAGTCTCAATAATAATGTCTGAAGTCGAGCATGATAGAGTAGTGAATGCACTTGAGAACATCACTGGATCCGTCGATATAAACACCTGCACATTAAAGTCGATTCGGAAACAGGTTGTGAACCAGCTGGAATTGGACGACACATTTTTCAAGGCCGAGCCGTGGAAGTCACTGAGTGGATCGGTTGTGGATCGAGTTGTAGTAAGTACAAGTACTGTGGTATAGGTTGAGAGTGCTAACGGAATATATAGCAGCAGAGACTCAGATATGATGGAGCCGTCCACGATGCTAGTGATACTCGAGAATCATCCTCTGAAGATGAGGATATTCAGCTATTAGACGAGCCTCGTCAGCCGGCTAAAAAGAAAAAGCCCTCGAGCGAAACGTCAACCAAGAAGAAGAAGCTGAAACCAATGGCAGTGTCATCATCAGATACAACACAGAAGAAAAAGCCAGTGACAGTACCATCACCAGATACAAAACAAAAGATTAGTACTCTAAAAAGTCAATTGCTTAAATGTGGAGTACGTCGTCGCTGGGCAGCCATTCTGGATGGAATGGACAGTGACAAGAGTCGTATCAAGTATTTGACAGATGAGCTCCGCGACATTGGCATGTCAGGTCGGTTCAGTGCCGCCAAAGCACAGAAAATCAAGCGGGCTCGAGAAGAAGCACAAGATTTGGAGGAGACTGTCAAAGAGGCAGAGCAATTCACTCATCGTGGTAAAAAGGGCAGACGAGCAGCTTCCGTGCCAGCAGTCATCAGCTCTGCCGATTCTGATGTCAGTGACAGTGATAATGAGGAAGACCACGACAATCTTAATCATACCAACAAAATACATGCAAGCTCTCGTCAGAGACGAAAAGTCATATACGATCAAGACGCAGAATAAATGACTTTACTATACATTGTGCTATTACAAACTCTTGAGAACAGATTCCGCCTCAGAAACAGAGATTCCAGTCGAATCAGGCTCAACGAACGCCGCTTTAACAACCCCGTTCTCGACAATAGCAGCATATCTCTTGGTACGAGTATTACCGAAAAACTTGGACGCATCAAACAGAGTATCAAACTCCTTGGAAAACTCGCCGCTATGATCAGCAATAAACCGAATTGCAGAATTGGCAGAATTGGCTGCTTCCAGAGACTTGGCCCATTCTCCAGTAACAAACGAGTCGTTCACGGCAACGACAAACACGCCCTTGAATCCTTTGTCAGCGAACTTGGCAAAGTTTTTGTAATATCCAGGCACGTGTCGAGCACTACATCCAGGAGAGAAGGCGCCCGGAACGCCAACAATGACATATTTTCCAGAGGCGGTTTCCTGAGCCAAGTTGACGGTGTTTGAAGGAGCACCTTCGAGAACACTGACTGCTGGCACTTTATCACCTACCTTGAGAAAGGCGGCAGCCGATGTTTTAAATCCTCTGACAGCATTGGCTGAAGTAGCGGATTTCCTGACAGCACGAGTAAACATTTTAACAGGTTTCTAGTAGTATTGAATATGACAATTGCTTTAGTGGTAAGTGAGCAATCAAAGTAAATACTCCAGTCAGAATGCACATGGCATATACATAGCATTGCCGCGGCTGAACGCACCAAACCTCCTGGAGATATCGGAAGCCTGAAGCTCCGTTGATGTCGATGTTGACATTTCCGTCATTCGATAAACGTCATACGTTCATGAAAGGTCTGGTACTGTTCCAAACAGTCTGGTTTCAATGTTATAAAGCGGTTGATACCGCAAATGTTGCGTCAGTGCGCTTCTACGCATCGACAGCTGGCGATGATACGGTTGCCGCTGCTCGCAACTGGATAAAGGGGTTTACGGCAGACAAGATCCCCCGCGGCGAGTTTTCTCTATCATTTGCTCGGTCATCAGGCCCAGGCGGTCAAAATGTAAACAAGCTCAATACCAAAGCGACCATCAAAATGGAGGACCAGGTGTGGCGGAATGCACAATGGGTACCAGAGCTGATCAAGTCGCAGTTGGTTCATGGAAAGTTCCCATATATTACCAAGTCTGGGGCAATTCTTGTGACTTCACAAGAAACCCGTAGCCGTGACGCGAATGTTGACCAATGTTTTATGAAATTGCACTCTGCCATATTGTCGACTGCATACCTTTCATCTGAAAGAAAGGAAGAAGATATCCAACGATGGGAATCTATTTCTCGCAGAACAAATAGTGACAGGCTAGCAAATAAAAGACTTCGCTCGCAGAAGAAAGATGAACGAAGATACAAATTTGACGCCTAACTTGTGGGCCAGCTCGTTTCGACTGACGAGGCCACGACAGGCTGGCCCACTAGCTCATGCCGTGAAACATGATCAAAATTATATTGTACACTATGTAAAGTTAAATAGTATGTCTACTGTGAGCCTCGTCTACGTTTGGCAGGCGGTTCTTCCGAGTCATCAGTAGCTGAATTGTTGACAATCGGTTGAGAAGCCTCGACTGGACCAGCGGTATCGACTGAATTTTCTGGGACCACGTTTGCACTCGTTGGCGCCTGCTGTACTGGTCCTGGCTCTTGTGACTCTGGCTCTGGCACCTGTGACTCTTGTGGCACTGGCACCTGTGACTCCTGTGACTCCTGTGGCACTGGCACTTGTGACTCTTGTGGCACTGGCACTTGTGACTCTTGTGGCACTGGCACTTGTGACTCTTGTGGCACTGGCTCCTGTGACTCTTGTGGCACTGGCTCTTGTGACTCTTGTGGCACTGGCTCTTGTGACTCTTGCTCATTTGACTCCTGTGACTCTGGCCCCTGTGAAACTTGTGACCCTGGTACCACTCCAGCTTCATGAGATTCTTCCGTTGACTCCTCCTTCTCTTTAACCTCTTCAGGTCGTGATACGAAATCAGGAGTCTGAGTGAGTCCCTCGTCGCGCTTCAGAGACTGCTGCGACTCGAGATTCGTAAATAACCCAGCAAATCCCAGTTCTTTAGTGACACTACCAAACCTGGACCACAGACCTTGGTCTCTCGCAGCCCTCAAACCTCTCCAAGTCAATGACGAGATGGCCTCATCATACTCAGTACTCGACATGCTATCTCCGCCATTATTTACATCATCACTTACAGGCTCGCGTTGCTCCGCTTCGCTCTTCTTTCGCAGTTTATTGATTCGCTCGTAATATTCTTCTGCGGTTGGAATCCCATATCGTTCAGGACTCTTTAAACTTTCCAAACCAGTCTCGATATTCCATGCTTTACTTAGCGCAGCAGTCCCCATAGAATGCCAGAATCTCCTTCGAGGCTTCTGCTTGACGGCCATGCTGGCAGAAACGGTCTCATACAACGACTCGTCCAAGGGTGGACGTTCAAACGATGGACAATTTCGTAGTTTCCAATACTGCCAGTTGTGATCTCGGAATATTGTTGTAGTCAGAGTTTTATCAAACAGATATTCCAATTCGCCCTTGCTGCTATTATTACTAATGAGTCGTCTTATATCCTGATTCAGTTCCGAGAAAAACTTTCTCTCCGGACTCTTGAGATTGTAGGGGAACATGACACTTCGATTATTTGCCGCAAGTTGAGTCCATTTGTCTTTGGCTCTTATTGATTGGCCAAGTAAGAAATCGCTGATGATATATAATTGGACCAAAAAAGATCGTCTAAACGAGACATCCTTTAACTGGAGCTCGAACAAGTCACGTTTTGTAAGCCATTTAGGCACAAACACGGCTTCTGTATCAAGCAGAGGTAATGTGATGTTATCGTTAGGTCGTGAATCTCTTTTGTGGTGGTGGTGGTGGTGGCCTTGTGTTCCTTTTCGCCCTTGCTGTTGTTTGCTTTCACCATTTGCTTCAGTAGATTTGAACAAGGTGATGATTCTTCGCAGCTTGCGTCTAAATGCCATCATCTCGCTCTCGTCGTCGAATAGAATGGTCGGATTAGATAGAATGGCCTGAACAGACCAAAAATCAGAATAAATAGTATCGTCAGGAGATGGAGTCGAACGAGTCGAAGGGGCAGGTGTGGAAGCAGGAGTCGAAACCGGTGTGGAAACCCCAGCTAGCGTAGTAGCGGCCACCACCAAAGGCTTTTCCATGTTGGTATCGCCTTCAGCATCTTTGGTCCCAGTGATGGTCAAACTGTCCTCTTCGACATCCATTGCCGAGTCATCAGGCACAGAGCCAGTTTCGTATAAAGTGACATTCTCGACATTGAAAGTGCCTCTCATATTAAGGCCGGATTTTTCACTTAGAGGAAACGCTCTGGCCAAGAACATGGCGATCTGGCCCGAGAATTCTCCATCTCGACTTTTGGATAATCTTCTAACCAACGAGTTACATAGTCGGATAAGCGTTGTTCCTGGAGACCTGGTACCAGTAAGGTCATGAGCGATTTGCGATTCTCGCGAGATCAAATAAGACCAAAATGTTTGACACCACGAAATGGTCTGGATTTCAAACAAATCCTCTACTAGAGAATGCGTCAAAGCAAACTCGCACTTTCCTTGTTTTGACAAAAATAGTATCGTGTCCAGAGTTATGCATATAAAAGGGAGCGATATTTCCTCGTCTGATTGTATGAACTTGTATAGTAATGATTTGACGGCCGTCTCCAACTGAGTGGAGCTGAATGTTTCATAGGCCTTGAACATTTCAAGCGCTCTGTCGCTATCAATTAGCACCGGCGTGTGCAGAGGGTCGGCCGGGGACCTTACTGATGTTACAAAAGCCTCGAAAGGCTCTATTAGAGGCATAACTGGCTACCGCTCTAGACGACTATACTGAGTGACTGAAACTTGCATCAAAAGTTCGTGAACTAAATAGTGAGACTGGCGAAGTGTACAGCCGTGCACAAGCGACTCTCGAGAGCCAAGTGATGAGAGAGTCTCGAGAGAGAGAGATTAATACTTATAAGTGGCATCAATGCATAAAGTTCGTTAAATTAATTAGGAGTTGCAGAGGTAGAAGGGAGAAAACCTCCAGGAGTGGTTTTCTTGGCCTTGGAGTCCTTCTTTGCCCGTGGTCTGCTCTTATTGACGCCTGGCGTTGTTTTGCCGGCGACCGTCTTCCCTGGGATTGTCTTTCCAGGAACCGTTTTGCCCGACTGCTTGCTTTTCGCTTTGGCGCCTGTTGTTTTGGAACCAAGTTTTGAAGCTGTAGGCGACAACATCGACGAGCCGACCTGCTGTTTGGACGTGTCGTTGTTTTGCGGTTCATAAGTCAATCCGGACGAGAAAGACGTAGTAGGACTGGCTGATGCCATGAACGAGCCAACATTAGCCTGCTGCGGTTGTTGTTGCTGCAGCTGCATTTGCATTTGCATTTGTGCCTGAGCTTGTGCTTGAGCTTGTGCCTGAGCCTGGGCCTGAGCTTGAACTTGAGCTTGAGCCTGGAGTTGAGTCTTGTTACCATTACCAAACGGCGATTGACCCGGCGTCTGTTGTGCAATTGTTGAAGACGCTCCAATTGGAGTGCCGGATCCTGCCTGCTGTTGCTGTTGTTGCATCTGCTGTTGTAGTCGCTGCTGCTGGCTCAACAGTCTCATTCTGTCTCTCTTTTTACGCAGTTGCTCAATGAAACTGAGTCTCATAAACTGTCCACCAGAAACCGCGCCGTTCGGATTCGCTGAAGACTGCCGTTTCTCGTCCATAATAAGCATGAACTCTTCGTACTCCGTGCCATGATGAGCAATGTCCTCATGAAGACCTCTTCTCTTTTTCGGTGCCGTGAGCCTGTACTTGTGAATCTTGCGGGCTTCTTGCCGCGTGAGTTTAATGGACGACGACGGCCTCGACGAAGAAATCTTGTTGGTGTGGAACAACGCATACTCTTCAAACGTGGGTTTTGGTTTGTCAAACACTCGAAGATCAATGTTTCGCTGAGTCAGGGTGAGGATTTCCGATTCCATGTTGAGAGAAAGCTGGTCACTGAACCGGCCATGGCTGGTATCTGCTGTGTACAGAAGGTCATGCCATAGAGATAGAGCTGTTGGCCGAAGTAGTACACGGTATGAAGTAGGTTCTGGAGTAGCAGTTGGCGCTGCACCTGCCGTGGCTGCCGTCGTGGCTGCCGTCGTGGCTGCACTACCACTGTCTCCTGGAGTCGCACTAGAAGTCGCACTAGGTGTTGGCGCTGTAGTACTACTGGGGGTCGTTGTTTCGCTGCTGGTCGTTCCATGCTGACCCACTTGGATTGGTACATTTCTATGATCAATGAGCTTGACTATGATACAACCGCTATAAAACCTGATTCCAGAATCACGAAACACTTCAGTAGCAGCAGGAGGGATCTCTCCGCACGCTATATATTCAAAAAACGTTTTAATTGCCGAAGTATTCTTTGGTAGAATGCCTTCCTGGTTACCAAACCTATAGTGAGTGTGATGAATGTGTAGATCCAGACTGGCCGGCTCGTCAGCGTATTTAGCTAGAATGCGTTCTGTCGTTTCGGCAAAGTCATAAACACGTCTTCTTTGAAGCACTGGCTGGCCAGCGGTTATCTGACGGCCAGTCCCAGTCCCAGCACCAGTACCAGCAGAGAGACCAATTGCTGATTGCTGGGCGCGAGCTGGGTTCGTGCCCATTGGCGTAGTCACCCTGATATGACTCATTCGTGCGGATATTTTCTTGAAAGTTAGCTACGTTAGCGACAGGTTTCTCGGTCCCCCAAACTGGGCCATTTATGGTTACCTTTTTAAATTGAACCCCAGCACATGAGACTGACTGACTGCCCTGACTTAAAATGGGAACCAGGATCGTGAACATGCACAATATATAATATTTCATCAGCCGTGCGTACCGAGATACCAATCGTCTATACGACACTACGACCAGCACAAAACTGGAGCTTACCCCCGTTTACAAATCTATTACAATTTACACACGTAGCTCACCATACTTGCTTGAGTCCAAGATAAGATGTGACAAGACCAGCAAGGCCAACAACACCGTCGTCGAGATTGAGGTATTTCAAACCAGTGAGAGGAATGGTCGAGTCCAACGCGTCCCACACAAGCTGGGTAGTGGCCGCGTGCTTCTCAAGAGTGACTTTCTTAATGCTAGCAGCATCCTTTTCCTGTTCGCTCAATAAAGCAGCCTCGGCTTTGGACGCTTGGCGGATTCGGTACGCACTACTAATGATACCCGATAGTAGAGCGACGAACCACAACTTGTAAGCAGTTCTCTGAATAGTAGTGAACCGCTCAGCCGAGAATTGTCGCACTCTGGCACTATGAAGCCATACCAGCGAGTCCAACGTCAGATAGCCGCCGAACGCGACGTTTCTAGCAATCGCCGTGGCTCGAATAACCGGGTCAGCTGTCTTCTGATGATAGCTGGTTGCAGCAGCCTTGAAGTTGCCCAATGGCTTTCCAACTCGGAACAGTTTACGAGATAGAGCCACCTGCGACTGAAGTGCCTTCCATCTCTCGAGGTGTACTTTCGAGTACCCCTGTCTATACAAATAATACGACAAGAACCTCGCGAAATACTGAACTACTCGAAGAAGTTTATCTCTACCAACTATATTCGTTAACTCACTGGCCCACCTCCTTCCCCTCCTCTCCCTTTTACTCCTTCACTCACCAGTAGTTTCCAAAAGCTTGACAACACGCGCGTAAGTAGGATGGTTGGTAATAAGAAGCGACATTCCGTATAAAACCCGTTTGATATTCTTCCACTTAACTCGAGACACAGACAAATGTCGAGCAGATGTGGAGAAGAGAGACGAGCCGATTCCTATGAAGCAGCGGCACTGGCTGTGCGCACGGCTTTCACACTCCAAGCTAGCCGAGGTCGCCTGCCGCACGTGACAGCTCGACGAGGGTCCTCCTGGTGGTCTGGGGGGTGGGGGCTCTGCCTCCGGCGGCTGGGCGCTGCCCAGACCCGTTGCTCCGCTTCGCGGAGAGCTGGGAGCGTGTGCCGGAGCGGGGTGTTCTCCGCGAAGCGGAGCTACGGGTCTGGGCAGCGCCCAGCCGCCGGAGGCAGAGCCGGAGGGAATGTCTTGGTTATGTATTAAACATTTATACAGGCTTGCCGCCGATGAACTCGCTCCATCGCTTGACTTCGGAGGGGATCTCGCGGGAGTGGCTGGCCTGGGCGGCCATACGGGCGGGCAGCTTGGCAGCCAGAGTGCGGGCAAACAGCACCGCGGTGCGAGGCTCGTTGAAAAGAGGAAGCCCGAAATCAATGGCGTTGCGGCGCATGATATAGTCCTCGTCAAGAAGGCTTTCGGCACGGGCCTTGGCCAGGTTGAAAACACCCCGGATATCGAAATGCTCAAACACCTCTCCCAGCTTGCGCTTGTCGGTTTTCGGTAGCTCAATCACCTCGACGGTAACAGCGCCATCCAGCTTCTCGTCGAGGTACGCTTTGACCTCTGGTTTGGCTACATAGTACTTGTAGCCAAGCGGAAGCAGAGTCGAGGCCACCAAAGCAAGGTCCTCGCTGTGGACATCACCGCCAAACAATAATCCCGATGGAGGCTTGGGGATCTTGAAGTTCATGGTCGATTGAATGGCCGTCCAGTACGCCTCGATCACGTCTTTACCAAAACAGGCCACCTCGCCTGTGGAAGCCATTTCAACTCCGAGGAATGGGTCGGCACCCGCCAATCTGGTGAAAGAAAACTGAGGAACCTTGATGGCAACATAGTCATGAGGCAGTTTCATCAAATCGACTGGTTCGGGAACATCCTTATTGACAAGTGCTTTAGTAGCCACGTCGATGAAATTGGTGCCGAGAACCTTGGAAACAAACGGGAACGACCGCGAAGCCCGGATGTTACATTCAATGACCTTTAGCTCATCCTTGTTCTTGATGATCTGCATGTTAAAAGGACCAGTAATCTTCCAAGCCTTGGCGACCTTTTCAGCAATCTCCTTGACACGGGCCATAATCGAGTCGTCAAGATTTTTGGGTGGCAGAATCAAAGAGGCGTCTCCAGAGTGGACACCGGCATTTTCAATATGTTCCGATACCGCGTGCACAAGAAGCTTGCCGTTGGACGCAACACCATCAACATCGATTTCTTGAGCTCCTTCAATGAACTTGGTTATGACAACTGGGTGATCGGGCGATACGCTGGCGGCGTTGGTCAGCTTGGCCTCGAGATCAGATTCATCTCGAATAACAGACATGGCAGCGCCAGACAGGACATACGAAGGACGAACAAGAACAGGGAACCCAACCTTGTCGGCAAACGCCTTTGCTTCCGAAACAGACGTCAGTTCCTTCCAAGCAGGTTGGTCGACATCAATCGAATCAAGAATAGACGAGAACTTGTGTCTATCTTCAGCCTGATCGATATCACGAGGGTCGGTGCCGAGGATCTTGGCACCACCCTGTTCCTGTAATTTAAGGGCGATGTTTTGTGGAAGCTGGCCACCAACAGATACAACCACACCACTCGAATGTTCCAGCTCGTAAATGTCCATGACACGCTCATAACTCAACTCTTCAAAGTATAATCTATCGACCTCGTCGAAATCGGTCGACACCGTCTCTGGGTTGTAGTTGACCATGATAGTACGTTTACCCATTTCACGCAGCGAACGAGCAGTACTAACGGCACACCAATCAAACTCAACCGAAGATCCAATACGATACACACCCGAGCCCAGAACCATGATTCCATGCTCATCAAACTCAACGTCATGTTCCGAGGCATTATAGGTCGTGTAAAGATAGTTTGTATCGGCAGGAAACTCGGCAGCCAGAGTATCGATTTTCTTGACAAAAGGACGAATGCCGAAACTGAGACGACGAGCACGCACCTCAAGCTCCGTAGAGCCAACAGCAAGGGCGATCTGAATATCTGAGAAACCCAATTTCTTGGATTCAAGCATCGTCTCGTGAGTAAGTCCGTAAAGAGAACTAATACTCTCGAGCTTCTTTTGCTGATTGACAATATTCATGAGCTTATAGAGGAACCATTTGTCGATTTTGCTCAACTCGTGAACTCGGTCCACAGTGTATCCCTCATGGATAAGGGCCTGACCGACAGCCAACCACCGGCGGTCTGTCGGGTTGGCCAATTCGAAATCCAGATCGTCGAATTCACTGCTACCTTGGAAACCAACCAGAGAAGGATCCACTTGACGAATGGCCTTTTGGAACGATTCTTCAAACGTACGGCCAATAGCCATAACCTCACCAACCGACTTCATGGAACTGCCAATATCTCTCTTGACGTGACGGAATTTCGCCAAATCCCAACGAGGGATTTTCGTCACCATATAATCCAACGAAGGCTCAAAATTGGCAGACGTGGTCTTGGTAACAGCATTTGGCAATTCGGGTAAAGTATGGCCAAGGGCGATTTTGGCAGCAGTGTAGGCCAATGGGTAACCAGTAGCCTTGGAAGCAAGAGCCGAAGAACGAGACAAACGAGCATTGACTTCAATAACTCTATAATCCAGCCCATCAGGCTGTAAAGCGTATTGAACGTTACATTCACCAACAACACCCAAATGACGAATGATCTTGATAGCAGCCGACCGGAGCATATGATACTCCTCGTCAGACAAAGTCTGAGAAGGAGCCACGACAATAGAATCACCCGTGTGAATACCCAAAGGATCAAAGTTCTCCATATTACAAACAGTGATACAATTGCCTTCGCTGTCACGAACCACCTCGTACTCGACTTCCTTCCAGCCCTTGAGAGACTTTTCAACCAGAATCTGTCTAGAAAGAGACAAAGATTGAGACGCCAGATTGTGCAGTTCCTCTTTGTTGTTTGCAAATCCCGAACCAAGACCACCCAAAGCATAGGCTGAACGAACAATGATGGGATATCCCACCTCTTCAGCAGCGGCCAAGGCTCCGTCGACAGTTTCAACAGCGATAGACTCTGCAATTGGAATATTAATTTGCTTCAAGGCTTGAGCAAACAGATCGCGATCTTCAGAAGTCTCCAAGGTCTTGATTGGAGTGCCGAGAACCTTGACGCCATATCTGTCGAAAACACCCATTTTGTCGAGTTCCACTCCGACATTCAAAGCGGTCTGGCCACCAAACGTTAAGAGAATTCCATCGGGCTTCTCTCGTTCAATAATATGAATAATGTACTCCGCCGTGACCGGTAAATAGTAAATCTCATCAGCCAGAGCATGAGACGTCTGATTAGTAGCAATATTCGGATTGATGAGAATGGATTTCTTGTTGGCTTCTTTCAAGGCCTTGATGGCTTGAGATCCCGAGTAGTCGAATTCACCTGCCTGACCGATACTCAGACCGCCTGATCCAATCACCAAGACCTTACTGACGTCCACCAGCTTATCTTTATGAGAATTGGGGTTCAAGATGCCTGCACCCACATAAGCCTTTCTTTGGCTGTGAGAAGCCTTTGAGTTGACATCGGTGGTTAGAAAGCGACGAAGACTGCGAGCGCCAGTCGTGGTGATTCGAGCATTCCGAGTTAGCGAACTGCGCAAAGCATTAGTAGTAGCCCATGGTCTGAGAAGCATTGTAATATTGCACACTAGGCGCTATCGCGCGATTGTCTATTGCTCTAAAAATATAAGAATTTTCTCTTTTTCAACAATTTATCATCTATAAATTGAGATGGAGGAGCACGAAGAAAAAAAAAAAAAAGAAGAGAAAACCAGAATATTTAAACATTGCATTTTATGACCCTTTCAGCAGCCAAATTTTTTCACTGACTGATTTAAGCTGCATTATCGATCGAGCTCCCAACGGTCGATCTCCCACAGGCCTTGTATGGATTCAGCCGTACCGGACAGGGGGTTCAGGGGACCTCAGGGGGTGGGGCCCTACCTCCAGGGGGTATCTCCCCTATCTTCTCAACATCTAATCTTATTGCCTATATAATTACTAAAGTAACCTCCTGCGACAAGTCATGTCCGGCATTCTGAAGCTGCTCTTTGATTCGTAGCTTGATGGTCATCATGTGACTCTGACGATGAAGAGCCCTCTGATTTCAAGGCACAAGATCAGATATTGGCGAGACTATCTCAACGACTCGTTCCACCAGCAACTGCCACACTCTCATAACTACCAACAACCGCTCGCAGCCGCTACACGCTACACGCTCCAAGCCCTCCGCGAAGCGGAGCCACGGGTCTGGGCAGAGCCCAGCCGCCGGAGGCATGACCCCATGAGCTACGCATTGCCCCTCTTCTCAACATCTACAGTTATTGCCTATATAATTCCCCGCGCACATCCTACAACAAATCATCGCCGGCATTCTGAAGCTGCTCCTTGATTCGTAGCGTGATGGTCACCATCCACTTGTCGAGCTTGGAAAACTGGTCAAACTCCATGAGCTTGTCGGTAAACAGCTGCTCGTCGCCTTCTTGCACAGCAGCAATGATGTCGCTCAGCAGCTGGTATTCGCGAGTGGTACCAAACGCCGGGTCCCATTCCAGATACTGTTCAGCGGCCCGATTGGCAGAGACCACGTCCTGCTCGGCAACTCGACAGATGCCGGCCTTGAGGAAATACTCCTTCAGACTCCACTTGTTGAGGCTGTTGTTGAGCGACTGTTTAGCCACTCGTTCAAACTTCTCAGATGCTGTAGCATAGTCGCCATTCAACGCCGACAGGTCAGCTACCTTCAGAAACGCCTTGTTCGACAGCGCCTCTGCCTGGTCCTGATAGTACCATTCGCCAGCATTATCATACGCCGTGATTGCTTGTGGCAGATCGCGCAGCTCCGTCTCATATAAAGCGCCCAGATCCATCTGGTAACTGGCGGCCCGCCGGAACGCTCCCCGAGCAGTGAATAGATGAATGGCCTCTTTCAGAACCCGAGCGGCGTCCTGAGCGTCCGTCTGCCGATAAGATTTGTATGCCTCGATAAGTGTGTTGGCGGCATCGTCTCTAGACTCGCTTCGCTGCTGCACCGCGGCCGCCTTCTCAAACGTCTGGCCGGCACTGCGCCCGTTCTTCTGTAGTCTGTACGCATTGGCCGCCTGGATATACAGATCGGCCGCCTCTTCCAGCTGATACGAGCTTCCTCCAACCAGTTTCGAGAAGAACCCGGACGTCGGGGCTGCCTTTTTGTTGGCCTGTCAAATCGTTAGACTGGGTGCGACCGAGCTCGCGGAGCGAGCACAACCAGGTCTGGGCGGAGCCCAGCCGCCGGAGGCGTCCCCGGTCCTCTGCCTCCGGCGGCTGGGCTCTGCCCAGACCCGTAGCTCGCTTCGCTCGAGTCGCGGAGAGAGGGCACACGGGATGGGAGAGGGGCTCGTACCTGTGCAATGAGTGACTCTGGATCCAAGGACATGTCGTTATGGAGTTACGCTCTTTCAGTCGCGGCTATGATGGTCTCTAATATCGGTCAAGGATCAACCGTAAGCACAAATTGTGGAGAAGAAGCCGACGTCAAGATGGTGCTGGTGGACATAAGTAAATAGATACTGGTTACGGCTGGCATAAGTGGGCGATTTTGTACGACTCGGATATGTGGAATAGGTGGATATCGCCAGGGGTGAATGGAATTTGACAGAAATAGTGCAAAAGGAAAATACTGCATCGCCAGTAAGTGGATTTCAGTGTTGAAGCAGAGCTGGAAAGTAGTTGTAGTTGGTTTTAAAGCGTTCCGTGCGACAAAGTCGAGGTTCACTGTTGTCTGTTATCTTATCTACTGATGTCGACGATCAATGCAGTAATGGCATTTAAGAAGCGCGTCTGGATTTAAACACAGCTGAAATTGTATATTGAGCTGTTGATACTTGTTGGAGTTGTTCGTTGCGTGAGCTGCTTGTGCGCTCTGTTGATGAGAATAGACAACGAGAGGTTCGCAATGTCAGAGAACGCGCCAGAAGGGCAAATCTTAGGTGTTGAAGCTGAACCGGTACAGACAATGGCGAACAATGAAGATATAGCGGATAGTACTGTGGCCATTGGGCACTCGGAAGTGGAGGTGGAAGTGGAAGCTGTGCGCATAAGCTCTGCTGAGAAGATTGACGCGTTTCCCGTGGAAAGTCAACCACCAGAGCACGCGGTACCACCCCTTGCGTCCCTCGCGCAGCCACAATTGGATCAAGTGGAGATGGCACAGGACGAACAAGACACAGCGGAAGCTTCACAGCCAAGGAATGGTGCGGGTACTAAAGAGAATGAGCCAGAAGAGCCTGGAACACGTATGGACGAAACAGAAGCGGAAGCAGATGTTCATGAAGTTCATGAACCTGCCCAAGCGCCCACCGTCACCCTTTCAATCCAGGAATCAGAAAACACACACACGACAGCAGCTGCTAACCCACCAACACATGCCACTACCCCGATTCGTTATCAGACTCTGGTGGACCTGTCCACAAGATGCTTGGATGAATCCATCAAATATCTAACACTAGAACGAGTCATGGCATGTTATCCCACGATAGCCAAATACCCCAAAGCTCGCCAGGAAATGGCACATGCGTTGAAGCAGATCAGCGATTTCTGGCACAGAACTGCTCAAAAAGAGTTCGCGGCCATTTTCAAAGAACGAGACATCAAAACCAAATTGACAGAACTCGAACAGTTGATCAAAGAAGCGTACGCTAGACGTGACATTCCTATACAGGCACGCCAGCCATGGGACAACCCCGTCTTTCTCGACAAACTCACTCCACAACAGATTGTCGCGTGCAACCTGCGGCAGGTCAAACTACAGCGAATAGCCCATTTAAAGGCACGCATGGCGTCTGTCAAAGAGGACAACGACCGTCTTCAACAGGAGCTCAAAGTCAGCGAAAAGGCACTCTTGAGCACGGTTGAGTCCATGCAGAGATTCCTTCGAGACCTAGAGTCGGCGGTATCAGCTGCCAGCCAGCTTCCGGAACGAACAGAACTGGTGGGGTTCATCACCAACATCACCCAGTAGCACCTGGCCGCTTATGTATGATTATTTTATTTATATTATGTGATATGTTTTTTGTTTAATGTTCCAACGTTAACGATTCCGATCAAGCAGATAGTTTGATGCTTCTGAAAGATTAAAGTTCTTCTTTTTCAGCGCATCCAGGGCATCCTCTTGATTGAATCCCATTCCTACCAGTTCATTCACAGCCAGAGTGTTGGGTGTAAGAGGCTTGGGAGGCAACTGTGGAGGAGACGGTCCTGACGATGGCACCGCGAATGCATCGTTGATATCTTTCTCACTGGCTGTAGGCACAGACGGTGGGGGCACATTACTGCTAAAGCCTGCAAACAACTGCTCCCATTCGTCACTGCCACTGCCGCTGCCACTTCCACTGCCGCCACCACCAAGAGCACCTGTCGAGGACTGACTGGCAGTACCAAATGTAGAAGTCACTCCAAAGTTATTGTTACTATCACTGAAAGCTCTGTCAAACGTGTTGTTGAAATCAAACGGTTCAGCACTGCTACCAAAATCCTCTGAAATATCTCCCTTGTCTTCCTGGGCTTCACTCAAGTCTTTGAAAGCACCGGCAAACAAATCGTCGTCTACTCCTTGAGATTTTGGTTCCGGTACAGCAGTAGAGAGAGATGCTGATGCTGATGCTGAAGGAGCCGCTACAAATGGAGTACCATAAGCAGCTGTCGACCCACTAGCATCCGTTGAAGCAGTGGGTAAATCGCGGTTGAAATCAAAGTCATCTGCGCCCGTAGTCGCACCAGCAGTCGCACTAGCAAATGGAGAACTGTTTATGTTGTCGCCAGTAGACTCTGGGGTAACAAACTTATCAAAGTTTTCTCCATCACTTCCTCTGACATGCTCATCATCGTAGGGTGTATGCTCTTCGTCAGAACTGCTACTACTGTCTTCATTTTGTTGTAGATCCTGGATTGATGGGAACTCAGCGTCACCGCGTGGTGGCACGGGCCAGCCTGATGATGATGGGAATGTAGTAGGCGGCACGGGAGGTACGGCAGGGTGCGATAGAGCGGATCTCGTGTTATCAACGGCCTCATCCTGCTCCTCAGCATCGACAAACTCAAACGACTCGGATGACTCGTGATGGCCTTCAGAAATCGCATGTGCAACTGTACCAGCGCCAGTTCCAAAACTAGAAGCTTGGTCGCCAGTTTCCTGGCCATTCACCGATGGCAAGGCAGGTTCTTTAGCAGAAAGCGATGATTCAAATGGGCTACCAGAGATATCTGGAAGTGCTGTCACTTTTGGGACTGCTGGTACCGCTGGCACTTCGGGCTCTTCTGCTACTTCGGGCTCTTCTGATACTTCTGGTTGCTCTGATACTTCTGACACTGCTGGCACCGCTGGCACATCTGACACTTCTGACACTTTTTCTGCCTTGTCTGTGGCCTCTTCCTCATGAACTTCCCTGGAAATCGCTTCACTCGCAACCCCCTCAAGGCCAACCTTCTCAGATGGCTCTCCTGTAAGAGGGTCCTGCTCAGGTTCCTGCACAGCTGGCTCGTTTACCACTGGATCCTTGACCGCCGGCTCCTTTACCACTGGCTCCTTCACCACCGGCTCCTTTACCACCCGCTCTTTTACCACTGGTTCCTGAACTTCAATGTCGCTCGCAAGAGCTCCGCCTTCTAAAGCTCTCAATCCCTTGTCAAAAGTCACATCCTTCAATCCTTCAAGCGAATCTGGTGGCACAATACCTGAAACAGGTTCGGTAGTAGTTTCAGTAGGAGAATCTGGTCTCGAAACATCCAGATCATCCCGAACAGACATTGGAGGATTGTTCTGCACAGAAGATGTTGCAGAAAGCGGTCTGGCAAGAGGCAGCACAAACGACGGAATACCCATATTTTCACCCTCGCCTTGGTTATACACTTGGAAGTCAGAGCTCGGTGGCGACGAACTAGGAGTTTCTTCCGTGTTGTGAGTGGACGATCTAGCGGGCTCTGCTGTCGAAGGCGATGCAATGTCCAATTGACGGAACGATTCCTCGAATTCATCATTGTTGGAAGAAGAGTTGAAGAAAGATGCAGCAGCCACCGACGCGGCACCGGCACCTGCAACGACACCAGCTCCAACGCCGGCTAACTGGGCACCAGAGAAATGAGACGAAAAAGGATTTCCCAAACTTCGCTGCTGAGAGGCAGTTTCCACTTGCTGTGCTTGGGCCTGTGCCTGAGCTTGAGCCCGAGCATGGGCCTGCTCTTCCGTCTGTACCTGTAAAGCAAGAGCTTCTCTCTTTTGAGAAGCTTCTGCTGCTGCTGCTTCTGCGGCTCGAATTGAAGCCTCCAAAGATGCATTCTGTTCCTTGAGTGCAACAATGTCGCTTTCCAGCTTTCTGTTCTGTTCTTCAGCTACACTCGCTTGCTGCTGAGCTACATTATTACGCATCTTCTGCTGCTTGTTTTCCTTCTCCAACTGCTCCAAAGTGCTTTTCAAACTAGCCGTCTGCTCATTTGCAAGTCGCAGTTTCTCCTTGATAGCAAAATTCACCTGCTGATCTTTTTCATACTCGGCAGCAACCTGCTGATGACGGCTTTGTAAAGCTTGGAGACTGGCCTCCACAAGCGAATAGTCTTGTGTGAGCTTCGTGGTCTCTGACTTTGATGTATTTAACAATTCTTGAACCTGATGCACTCGCTGAACTTCGCCATCATAATTGGCTCGCAATACTGCCAGTTTACCTTCGATTTCTTTCTTTTGAGCCAGTAAGGTGGCCAATCCTTGCTCGGACCGTTCCCGCTTTTCAGTGACATTCTTTGTCTGAGTAGTCAGAGAGCTGATTTGGTTGGACAGATTGGCGAATTCGGTCGTAGCGCTTGAGAGCTGGCTGGAGATCGGAGGCTCATCATCGACGAGAAGATCTCTAGTAGGCGCTGTCGAAGTCGGCACCGAACCAGTGGTACTTGGCGGACCGGTGACAGACTGCGAAGATGCTGCTGGAGAAGGCTCACTCACCAAACTTTGGCCAAAAGAAGAGCTGGGGATAAACTGTCTTGTAGCGACATCCGTGGGTGAAGTGGCTTGCTTTGTCAAAGGAGGGGGCGGTGGAGATGAAAACACATCATTGAGCGAAACTAAATCCTCCAGGGCACTTGAAGTAGCGGCCGCCGGTGCTCTGCCTGGTGGAACAGGTGGCGGCGCACCTCCTCCAATAATCACAGTCTGCTGTGAAGCCGCAGACACCTGTCTAGGTTGAGGCTGCTGGACGGGCACATGAGCTTGGAATTGACGCTGCTGCGAAACGTCAGGCAGACCTGGATTATATGAAGATTGCCGCGAGCCACCAGCACTCAAACTGGCTAGAATAGATGGTGGTAAAGTGGATGGCAGCTCTTTACCCGCCAGTTTCTGCTGCACAAGATACATTGCAATGGCAAATTCCGTCTTGGTGAATATACCGGTGTTTTGTATATCGGCCAAATCCCACACCTGGGCTAGTGTGTCTTCAGATAATTTGGACATTTTGAGAAACGGAACCACCTCATTGCCTCCAATGGTGCCAGCCTTTTGTTTATCAAGAGAGTCAAACAATCCATCATAACGAAGCTTATCCTGACTAGAAATCGTCCAATCGAGAGAGATCGAGCCGCCGCCGCCGCCGCCACGAACTGCTGGCGAATGCCGTCCCCCAGCACTACTGCTAGCAATACTGCTACCGGTATATTGTGGCTGTACTAGACGAATAGTCTGAGGCACATGTTGCTGGGGGAGTCCAACATTACTGGGGGTTCGAAAGCTATTATTAGACAATGGGCGGGCAATGGCATCAATCAGCGCGGGAGGCAGTGATGACGGCACTTTACCAAGTGTTCCACTTCTTATACATTGGATAAGGTGCATGGCAATAACGAATTCCGTCTGATCCAAAGAGCCTCGAGTCTGAGTGTCTGCCAAAGTCCAGATCTGCCCCAGGGTCTCAATTGGAAGATTGGCCTTGGTAAATATGTTTTTGGCCACTCCTCCCTCTACCAGTCCGTGGGTCGCGTTGCGGTGGAAGAGCTCAATAAATCTCTGCTTATCAGGTTGACTGATTGGAGGGATTCTAGTGCTTCCCGGTGGCGGCGTCCCAACACCCACGCCACTGCTACTACTGGCAAATCTCGACACATGTGGTTGTTGAATCCGTGGAGAAGACGCTGCTGGAGCCATGGCCACAGCAGCAGGAGCAGCCGAAGGAGCAGCCGCTGGATCTGGTCTTGCTCTACCGTCAAATACTGGCAGCTGGATCGGCTGGTCGCCCGACCCGGCGGTTAACGGGTAGCCAGCCTGAACCGACCCGATCAGACGCAAAGCAAGCGAGAATCCAAGCTGGTCCAAGAACCCGCTGTTCTCGGTATCCGCTCTCTGCCAAATTTCACCCAGAATCTCAGATGACAGACCACTTCTCTCCAACAGAGTTCGCGCCACATCCCCAGTCACAATCCCGAACCCTTCAGGGTCGCATTGTTTGAACAATTGCGCATACACTTTCTTCTCATCAGGAGAAAGATTAATTCGTTTTCCTATAATGTCAGTATAGCTCCAGTACGTCTCGTACGCTCTCCGATGTGCCCCGAGATATCCGGACCGGGCTCTCCCATCCCAGTCAAACTTACGCTGGCCAGTGAAACTGGACGAGTTAGAAGCGCTCATGCTAACTACTCAGCCAATAGCTTATTTCAACTGTAAACTTCAATTAACGATATGTTTGAAACCGCCCACTACTCTGTTTATGAGACAGTGCTCCGCTACGCTATCACAACCACCACAAACAACCGTACACGTTTCCTGCTCGCCTGAACCACAACAATCCACTTTACGGCAAACAGAACCCTCTACCAACGTCGAGGAAACTCTGTTAAACTTAATTGACGATGTTTGAGAATGTGTTTGTTTTGGTAATGGCAGAAGAGTGGAGAGAATGTGCGTGCTTAATCTAAGAACTGGAAAGGCCAATAGAAACATGTACGGCGCTATGCAGGGCTGAAGGGGAGCGGGGTGGGGGCATCGACAGACCTTCAGGGGTAAGCCTGGTGCCCAGACCCGTGGCTCGCTTTGCTCGAACTACCGTCGTCAGGCCGTACTCTTCTCGAGCCAGGAGAGGGCGACGGGCCTGGGGGCAGGCGGGATACTACGCCTCCGGCGGCTGGGCGCTGCCCAGGCCCGTGGCTCGCTCCGCTCGAACTACAGTCGCCAGGCGGAGCTCTTCTCGAGCGAAGCGAGAGCTACAGGTCTGGGCAGCGCCCAGCCGCCGGAGGCATCGTCGCTTCAGTGGCTTATCCATAATCCTAATTCATCTATCTAAAGTACAAAACATAACTCGTAAATTCATAAGCTAATTGATAGCTCTCATCAGCTCTTGTCGTGTCTCACTGAGAGAACCTCCTACACTGTCGCCTGTGAACGTACGGATACTCAAGTACCACAGTTCATAGGTGTCATGAAGTGCCAGTCGCAGACATCGGTCTAGCGAGCCCTTTTGTTCAGTCAGAGACAAAGCTCCGGAGACACCATTGGTATTGGGCACAGAGATCCAGGGGACAGAGGCCCTGACGTCCTTCTTCAAGATCACTCGTGCAACATTTCTCTTTGCCTCGTTAATCAGAATAACAGCCTGCTGCATCACAATCAAACGGAATACCGCACCTTTAGGCGGTTTGTTCACACCATTCAGCTCATACTGGACATGCTTGGGAATGTTTTTACCGAATGTATCCACACATTGGTACATGACATCACCTGTTATTCCTTTGGAGAGATTGACGTCGACAAGGGAAACCCTACATCGAATAAAAACATTGGTATCGCACAAGTAATCGCCGTATTCAGTAGAAGGCAGTGTGAACAGTTTCTTAAGATCGCTGAATCTTGATGCCCGCAATTCCAATGGCTTGACAGCTTGAACTTCTGTTTTGATTGCATCCAAGCGGCAGTAAACCCGATCCATCGTGCTATAGACGTCTGCCGCCGCCTGGAAAAACAATATATACCGATCCAGAGCTAGAAAAGGCAGCTGTAAATAGTCGAGAACAGACCCTAGGCTGTGATCCTTGTGTTTAGCACAGGCTCTTAGCCATTCACCAATATGACAATCCGGATGCTGCGTCGTAGCAGTGTAGCCTGCGTAGGTAGCTCCATAGTACATGGAAGAAGTGGCATAGTTCTGTTTGAAAAGCTTCAGCCAGAAGCGGGCCTGTCTCTTTGATGATTCACAGACCTTGGCATATGAAACGTACACTAACCTGAGGGAGCCCATGATTGAAATCAGAGAGGTAGATAACAGTTCCAGTTGCGAGTCATTCCCGGAGTTTATACGGTCCAGGCTAGTGTTGAGAATTCGAAGAACTATATCTTGATGAAGATGTAGCACTTCGGGCAAGTGCTTGAAGATTGATCCTGCTTTGCGTGCTTCTCTTGATCTGCAAGAGAAATAAATAGCTGCCGCTTCATTCATCTGTTTAATAAACAGTTTTTCCTCGTCGATAAACACTTTAAATCTCTGCCGGAACTCGGGCAGCACATCAGTCTTGAGTGAAGCGTTATCATCAAGAAACTGCTGACTATTAAGTCGACTACTGGGGCTCGGAAGCACAAACGAGGCGATCTCACTGGTAGGAGTCAGTTGAGCAGAGCTTGATGGCGATGAACCAATAGATAACAAAGAGGAACTGGAGGTGGAGGTGGGTGAAGACGGTAGTCGGGACGGCGGTAACAGAGGAACAGCTCTCGCAGTACCTTGCGATACCCTTCTGTAAGCCAGCTCGTGGATATCCTGGAGTAAAGAAAGGATGACCCGAGATTTGGCAATATCCACTTGCGTATAATGGCGATTTGCCTCGCTTTTGTTCGGAGTTCGATAGATCTGGTGGTCAGGGGAGTTCAGTCCAAGAACATAATCTGTAAACAAGCCAGTCGCAGCAGACTGTTTGAGAAGAGTTGGAGGTACCACCCGGGCTTTGGGCTCTAAAGACGTCAACAAGTCATCATCCTCGTCATCGTCTTCGTCATCTTCATCAGAAGCAGTATCATCTCCGGCAAACTGCTTGGCTTTGATTCTAAACAAAGATGACTGCCCACTGGTAGTATGGATACTTTTGCTGCTGGACGCAGAACTTCTAGTTGTTTGTTTTAACAATATCTTTTCATTATCATCCGACAACTGGTCAGAAAGAACAGCTTCAACATAAAGGTCTTTAAAATGTGGAGACTTTTTAAACATGGATGTCAGACATGGGTTCCCATCGAGATCAACAACCTGCAGCTTTGCTTCTGGCAGCAGTCGGGCAAGATGGTCAGGCCAGGTTGCTATCTGATTGTTCTTGAAGCGGATAACCTCAAGATTTGTCAGATAGATAGATAGCCAGTCATCAATAACTGTTATCGCCAAATCTTCAGCGACCAAGTACTGCAGATTAGTGCATCTCTGTAACCATGGAGGAAGTCTACAGGTGGCCGCAATCATCTGAACAGCGGCTTTGGAGGTACTTAGATCCAGGTAACTGATGAGTCTGAGCTCATCGAGTCGCATGGTAGCAATAGAAGGCTGACTAGAGGCTCTGTTAATAGATGGGCTATTATCTGGAAATGAGCATTGTTGCTCGTCATCTTCTGGAGGAGTCATTGGCGCCTGTACTGGTCCATAGGAGCAACTTTCAACAGGAGAACAGAAATTTGTCGATTCGGCAGAGGGTTTCCTTCCCGAGGCATGGAGTTTAGTAGAAGCCAGTAGCACTTCAGTATCGTTTCTAATAGTGGTAATTGGAGATGAAATGGCCAACCTACCCAATTGGCTATTAACACGAGACTTTTCTTTCCGCTTAAACATTGTAGCAGACAATATATTGCGACTTGACTTTACTAACTGGAAAACAAACACTTGAGCTTTGCAAGCCACCAATTATATATACCATACTGCGCAGATAGTCGCGTACTGGGGACCCATGATTAGGTCCAGGTTGACGCAACGCATTGTCAAAAGTTGCGTCTTCTGATAGAGGACCCGTTATATCTTTTATGCTGGAGGAAGAAGCTGCAGGAGCGTTTGTTGGTGAATTACGACCACATATAGATCATCCACGATCGTCAGGTCGCACGTAAATGTTAAAAGTCACTGCAACAGACCAGAATTGGATCTAGTGAGCGTGGACACGAAGGTGGTGGTCTCAAAAGTTCGCAATTGGTAATAAGCGTGAGAGAGACAGGAGACAGCCGAATTTGGAGAGAAGGTTAAAGTTAAGTTAAGCTTCACAGTTGAGAATCAGGGGCAATGCAACCGTGAAGACAATATTGGTCAGTGCACATCCAGCCATTTGATTTTATTTCTGGAGCAGGCAAGTCACACTCGAGTAAGATCACCGGTGGGGCCACGTCGAAAACACCGAAGCATTAGATGACAATCGTTCTACTTTGCTCGTATGTTGAAGAGGTATCCTACCCCTATGCAAGCACGTACTTGAGAATAAGCAACATTTTGCCTATTCTCGAGAGTGCATAAGCAAAAGGCGCTCTCCAGACAGCAGGACGCGCCGTTACCGTTGCAATCTGGGCAAAAGCTGGACAGACTCCTAATCGCCAACTGCGAGCGCACGACATGCCAACAGCCAGTAATGTCGCTTGGTGAAAGCAGCGGTGCCGTGCAGAATCAGAATCCGTTAACGTTAGGCGATCCTGATCATCGTGACATGCGTAAACGAGTTATCCAATCATGATGTAAACGCTGCCGAAAACGAGTACCTACAAGCTTACAAGTTACCATTATAGCAAGTGTCGTACAAGTGTCATGCCAGATACGCATCATACACACAACCGGAGGATGTTTGGAAATGTGGCATCAAACCTCTATCCCGCTGGGGCTGCTCTGGACTGATTCATTGTGGTGGTGGAGTTGTATTGAATTTTGCTGATCGGCTCGGTTGCAACTCAGACTAACAGACATGGGTGCATGAAGCAATTCAGGGGTAAAATAGATCCTAATTAGTACCAAGGATATTGCCTAAACAGGCATGCTAGTGAGGCTGTTTTGTACCCCTTGGACGTCGAGGGTCGCAATTGATTCAAGCACGAAATGGGTCGGTCCTGACGAAGCAGGAGCTCGTGGGCATTGGAACTTTTTCCTTTATCCAGTAGGTGGCATCAATCAAGCCGGTTATGTAATTAAGAACAAATCTGCTTTCAATTGAGAGTTAGCCAGTGGTGCTAATAAAGATAGCTCCTTTCAATTGGAGAGTCTGCCGGTCGTGTATGTAATGAAGACATGTCTCCTCTCAATTGGCGGAGAATTCCGTCAAGTACTACCGCTATGTAATTCGCTATTCACTTACATAGCTGCCAACTATACGTTACGCTATTTTGTAATTGGTTCAGGCGCCACCTCTTGGAGAAGAATAGAGCTGGCTTCATCCTCATCGTCCCCTCCTTCCGCCGTTCCACGTGCAGCCTCAATGTCTCTCAACTCATTGGCCTCGGGTCCTCCGCTGTCAACATCACCACCGCCAATCACACTTGCAGTAGTGCTTCCCAGACTGCCGCTTCTAAGCCTCTGATATCTAGCCTGTCTACGCCTGTCTGATAGTCGTTTGTGATACCAAGCACAAACTGCTATACCTGCAAGACTTCCTACTATATTACACTGGCATTTGTTAGTACTGGGTCCTCTTTCTCGCCCAACTCTTGTGCTTACAATAATATCCTTAAAGTCAAATTCACGATACTAAGCAGTTAGTTACGACTGGTATAGGATATCCACCGAGCTGGCTACTAACCGGTAAAAGGGCCTGTGCAAACTCGGACCCGACTCCGCCAACCAAGGTGCACACCACCAAAGTCACGTTAATGCATCTCTTCCTTGACGTATCTACAATCCAGTAAAATACAATGGATAGAACCAGGAATGTCAGCATGTGGAGGATTTTGTCATGATTTAAATTCACGTCCGCGAACCCCAGGTACGCACTAACTAGACATAAAAGCAGGAAAACTACCGGCTGTCGTTAGTCGCAGTCAAAGAGAAGCCCACCTCACAACCGGTGGCTCTCCCGGATAGCTCATCTTACCTCCCGCAAAAGACGATCTTATTCTCATTTGTTTTACACGTTTATATCGTGTTCTTCAAAAGGCTGTTGATTTGAATTGACAATAAGTCGTGGACGACACTAGTAGCTTGACAGGAAGATAGGCTCGTTGGCTATCTACATCTGAATCTATGTGCGGCTGCTGATAAGCGGCTTGAACGTACCAAGGTTCACAGGGTCACCAGCTTCACAAGCTTCAACAAGTCTACCAAGGAAAATGCGGGTCCACCAGCTGGTTAAATACTACATGAATACCCAACTGTGATGATAGTTGTTTGTGTGGAATCGCAGCGTCCAGCTTGTTCTCCAACGATAGTGCCTTGTTTTTCTATCTCTTGTATCATATTGCTGTCGTGGCGGAAATGTGGACCTGAATTTGAATAAAACATTTTGCCAGACTCTGCCTGATAGCTCGTCCTGAGCGTATCCTGGATGTTTATTATATTCCCTCCAATATAGACAGACACTTGATACATGATCTTATCTGTCAACGCACCCCGGCGCTCAACAGCATGTACTATGCACCCTTATCGTGCATAATCCGATCGTCCACGCCTTGACGTCTTTGAGCTCTCAAGCGGCTACTCTGTTCTGAGTTTACGAGGCCATAATAAGCAAGAACCGAGCTTATTACCCCACAGGTAATCATCTCTGGTCCAGAGCTGTCAGCGGGTCGTGGTGAGGCATGACCATTGCCTACATGCTGTACATAATATGACGAGGCCCCTCGAGTGCGCTCTTCAACAACCCATTGCCGACTCGGGTTACCAATACGGTATTATGTGCTATATGAATATTCACCATTACACTCAGTGACACTTGATGAATGGACTGATATCTCCCTCGCTGTACTCTTATTTACATCTCCTTGATTGGTAGTACCAGTGCCGAGGTTTTGATTCAAGGAGGTGGATTTTATCCGGCCATTGAGTGTCTCTCGACCCAGTTTTTCGAGCCATCTTTTTCCCGGACGCGCGCTACCATTTCAATTAGTTTCCATGTCTTAGCTGCAGAATATTATCTGCCCACGACCAGACTCACCTCGCAACCAAGCCATGCGATCGATCGTTCAGCCAATGCAAAAATGCAAACAATGGTCACAGCTGACGGCTCCACACATGGCTCTTCGATATCCGGATAGCCGGGCAAAGTTTTATTTTGCCGATTTACCGACATGACGGAAGCCTGAAAGATTGTCCAGCCCATCGAGCGGTCGACCCCTGAAGCGTCAGGAACAGGAAACATTTTTGCCTCTTCGGGCTGCACCGGGGCAAGGGCTGGCCTGCCCAAACGGGGACCGCCATCTGGTCCCTGATCAGTGGTCTGGGGGGTAGGGGGGTTCTGCCTCCGGCGGCTGGGCGCTGCCCAGACCCGTAGCTCCGCTTCGCGGAGATGCTGGGACCGAACCGGGAGACCTCACGCTCCAGGCACGAGCGCAGCGAGCAACGGGTCTGGGCAGCGCCCAGCCGCCGGAGGCAGACAAGGCTCTCCCGTACCAACGGTTTCCCCCCGCCAGGCTCGGCACAGTCACGGCCTATCATCGTGGGATCGAATGGAAACGCTCGCGATTAACCATTGGGCCGGGTCGGGCCAGGTACGGGCGGGTTCATAGTTGTTCCTTGGAGGTGCCTGCATTCGATGCGATGGCGGGGAGGAGAGGCCATGCCAGGGCGTGGGCCGGCCAACACCGCTCCGCATCAGGTGATGGTGTTTGGCAAATAATTATTGACTCGCCTGTTTCGCCGCTTGCACTGCTGTTTACCGTAGAGTTCACACTCCGTAGGACGTGTTGTGGCGTCCTCCAGTGGTTGGCAGTGTCTCTCTGCCGCGCATCTGACCTGTTCACATTGTTGGCAGGCTGCATGCCTGGTTGTTCAGATGCCCTCTTCAGGAGACCCGGTCTGTAAGCTTCCCACCGCACAAGGCGGCCAGTCGGACGTACACCCCGCTATCATTGTTAGCTTGCTGAGCTGTCAGTGTGGATTGGCGTCCTCGATCGAAAAGCCACACGTCTATTCCTATCGTCGCAACCCAGCTACTATTCCTATCCCTTGCTAACCTGTTTAGCTTGTTTCTTGGTTTCCCGCTCGCTGGCTGGTTTCTTTGCTTCTGGCTTTGGCTTAGTCGTAGCGAACCAAGCCCCTGAAAAATAGGCTCAAAGGTGCTGGCTGGTACGAGGTTACTTTTTCCATTCTCATTATTTATCATGCATGTGCATATGCATGTTACGCTGCCGATTAAGGAGATGATAGGTAGCTAATAAATGGAGACTCTGATAGAGGCCGTGAGGCATGGGGAAGATATATATTTAACAGAGTAATCCCAGTTTAACATTTTGATAGTGAATACCAGGTTTTGGTTGGGTTCCCGTAAATTCAGTAAAGTGAATACCAGCTAGTGGTTGTTGGCTTAACTTGGGTTCAGTAAAGTGAACGGAACTTGATAGCTTATCTGAGAGGTTGTTTTCTTGGTTCGGTTGTTCTGTTTCTCTGAGGTTGAGCTACTGACGGCTTTAAATCTTTTTTCAATGTCGCTCCATCGACGTCAGAACCTCGAACATGCTGCTTCTCATCAGTTTCAATGCCGAATGCCTACTCCTCCTGCTGATTTGACCAGTTCCAATATCTCTGGTGTGGCTCGCCTGCCACGCCTGCCAACCCCTGTTTCTTTCTATTTGGGGCAATCTAAACATTGCATTGGATCATCTAACTCTTTGTCGTCGTCTGTCGATGACAATGAGGAAGAGCATGAAGCTGACGCTGAGGACGACGGTTGTGGCAGAGACTTCTATTCCACGGTGGACCCTGATTATCAATTCGGTGACTGGTTCGACCCTCCGTCGATTTTCCACCCTTGTCTGTCACAACTGATTAATGGTGCCATTTGTGCACAGGCCGGCCAGAGTCCTAGCCCTCGTCGTCAGGGGTCTGCAAATCTACAGGAATCGTTTGCTAGTACTCTTGTTGACTATATGTGTGATTCCAAAAGCATTGTAGCTGCTGCTGCTAGAAGTGTTCCTATTGCCTCATATACGTCCACATCGAATAGGCGCCCTGGTAAGTCTGTTCCCCCTTCTCCTCCTATGTCACCACCTTTGTTCGCACATTCCATGTCGAAATTTATTGAGAATTTCGATAGCGATGACAGTGAGAGTCAGAGCTACTCATCTCAGCAGGTCTCAACAAGCAGCTTCACCACTCTGAATGATAGGAGGCCTAGTAATGCTTGTGGCTTTGCTTCGTCGCATCAATGTTGTTATCGTCTTACCCCTGAGGCCCCAACGGAAAACAAAACAATCCCCATCAACCTCGACCCGGTATCACCCCTGCTACTTGCTGCTGCTGTCACCGATTCTTCCGAATCTCTTGTTGGCCTTGAACGAAGAGCAGTGGATGAGCTGGGTCTCGAGTTACACTCGTACATCTGTGACAAGTTCCACCAGAGGCCTCTCCTTGCCGACCCTGAACTCCCTTTTATCCCGTCCGAGCCTGTGTTTCCTAATGTTGACGAGCTATTTCAAGAATACTATCATGAACTTATTCCAGGAACCGTGGAATACATGTATCACAAGCAGCGTTTGTTACGAAACCGTGTTAAGCTCAGACGTCTGTCTCAGATTATGAGCCATCACGAGGATGAGCGCCGTCGTCTGATCTCCCTTGCTCGCTTGAATGGCCCTGACGTCCAACCACGCTCCAGAGTCCAATTGTACTAAACGAGCCATCTATTTATTATTTATTTCTATCTATTTTGTTTTCTGTATTCTCTAAATGCTCTGTATTTTGCTAATAAAAGTTGTCTTCTTCTTACGATTGTGTGGGCCTTTCCGATAACGTCAATACCGGTTTGACTATCGATAGCCCCTAAAGTGGGGACATCTGGACCAATGCAGGGGTAGCACAGACTGCTGTATTGTGCCTGGAACGAAGGGGTGATCGTTTAGTGTTTGGCCATTGTCTGATTCGGTGATAGCTATTCCAGCCATCCGATTATCTTGATCTGCCAATCACAATTTCCCTATATTTGTACAAATCTGTGCCAATCTTTCTTTGCTTGTTGTCCAATCTGTTCTAGGCCTTCACTGGTGGTGTCCTTGTTTCACAAACTGAGTAAAACAAGTACTACTACTACTGCCTGTCATGTCTTATCGCGAATATTCAGCTGAAAATGTTTTTATTAATTGACAAGGGTAATTGTATTCTAACAAAATATCAAGCAAGCGGACGAAACCAACTCACCATTCGCTTGCTCACTACTCACTTGCCCTGTTCATATTCTATATATCCTAAGTCCAAGTCAGCAGACAAAGTCGTGAACTGATATACTGATCAAACATCACGTGATGATGAAATAAACTTCATGTCCATCAGTTTCCCCTGAGTATTCATATATCCATCCAACATGATTACAATTGAAAACTCGTTATGAAAAAAGATAATCTAAAACGGCTGACAATACCGTTCAAACTTATACCCGTTCAGAGGACAGTGGCATCTGGTGGTCCAACGGGAGCACAGATTCAAAGGGCAGTCCAGTTTTTTAATAAATGCGAGAGCAAGTTACGAGATGTGATTTCAGATCCAAACAAGATCAGTAGAGAAACCACTCATTCCAAACCGACGGGTCACAATGTGCGTAGCCCATCGCCAATATTACCAGAAGTGATGATCTTGGGCCGTAGTAATGTTGGAAAATCGAGCCTGATAACGACATTAATGTCTCCACTGGCCGTAAATGACGGAGGGAACCGTAATAGCAATATCACTAAAGACTTTGCTAGAACGTCTGTCAAAGCCGGGTATACAAAGAGCTTGAACTTTTACAACTGTGGTAGAAAGCTGAAGATTATCGATACCCCTGGTTATGGCCATGGATCTGTCCACACTCATGGTAACCTGGTATTAAGTTACTTACAAGCACAGACCTCGTTGAAAAGAGTATATGTTCTTGTAGATGGATATGTAGGCATCAGCCCTCTGGATCAAGAGATCTTTAATCTGCTTGCTGGCACTGGTGTATCATGGAATATTGTTCTCACGAAACTGGATAAGCATATCAAGAAGCCAGGCCAATCCAAAGGCACCAAATCCACTAAACAGTTTGTAACCAAAGAAGATACTGACACCATTAATGGCATGATTGAAAACACCCTGACCTATGTTCAAAAGATGAGCTCGACTCCAGACTCGGAGGGAGGAAATGGAACTGTGTTAGAAGAGGTGTTTGGCACTTGTGCTCATAGACGACTCAACTACATGGGCATTCCTGAACTAAGAGCATCGATATTATCTGCTTGCGGAGTAGTCTGACCGTAATAATAAAAAATAAAATACATGTACATAGTAGTAATAGGGCTGTTATATATATGTGCACTTAGTATCTACTACCACCACGTCCACCACCGAATCCACCTCTGGAACCACCACCACCACGGCCACCGCCGAATCCTCCACGACCACCACCAAATCCACCTCTACCTCCACGGCCACCTGAAGAACCGCCACGGAAAGCTCCTCCACGTCCTCCTCCAAAACCTCCACGACCACCACCAAACCCTCCACGGCTGCCTCCAGCACCTCCACGGCCTCCACGACCACCAGATGGTTTTCGAGGTTTCGAGGCTCCAGGAACCTTGGGTTTAGGTAAGAATCTTTCTAATGGCAATAATTTATCAGGGCCAATAAAGAACTTGTCGCCTTCCTTGAACGATGTAGCTACAATTCCTTCACTAGGCTTGATAGTGAAGAATACTTCATTTAAAGGACCCAGAATCTCGTCCACTTTGCCCACAACAGATTTGTTTTCAAGATATATTGGCGCATTGAAGTAAGGAATCTTGGTATTGGTGGATCGACAAACAATGTCTCCTTCACAAGGATGGATAAAAGAGCCCATTTCCACTACACTATCAGGAGGGCCCTGAGGAGCAGAAAACGATCTGCCTCCTATATTAACAAAGTTAATTTCTGTTGTTGGGGGGTACCTCACAGTACATTTTACTACCCGCTATACTAACCTCGACCACCAAAACCTCCACTACCACCACGTCCGCCGCCTCGACCGCCTCTATACATTGTCTATTTTTTGAGATTTGAAAAAGAACAAGTCGGAATGAGATCAACAACAACAACTGTCGAATATGAAAAGAAAGAACAGGTTGAAATCTCACGTACTTTTGGCTGGCTTTATCTCACTTCTTGGTCTCAAACGTCTCTAATGCACTGAAATATTTTTTTTCACACTCTTCATTACAAAAATGAACCCTTAAGCAGAACGGCCGGATCACGTGCAGCTGCAGGGTCCAGAGACCAAGGTGGGCCTGAGTTTAGCTCTTTGTGTAGAGATAGATATCCAGTTGCCTTTTAAGAAGCTTATCTTTTAAAACACTGATCGTTAGAATTGAGTATTACGATTCTGAATTGCGCTTGATCTAATATTATTTGAACCAGGTGTGTCAGATAAACAGATCACTTATAACAGACGGTGTCATGTTGAGCCGCGTGGGACGAGGCGCTGGCACATATATTCAAGGGTCCTAAAGTTTCACTATCCCTCAGCCAAGAATGTCAGTCAGTCTCGAGCAGATCAAAGGTTCGGAAGTTTATAAACTTGCGACGGCGAATTGGCTTGTCTCAGAGAGAAAAAAGACCAAAGGACGGAAAAAGTTCTATCCAAAACTCGTCTCAGATATCTACAGGCTCATTGAGCAGGACAGCCAGCTGGTTTTAGAGAGTTTAGAGTATCTCAAATATCTCGATGTATATTTATGGCCAAATTTCGACCAGAGCTCGACAGATGATCATGTGGTGTCTGTAGCCATTCTGGCCTATACAAGAGCAAAAAAGAGCGTCTGGAGTAAGTGACAAGAACAGCCAACTATATTGGAGCAGACAACTAACTGATCTGTACAGACTTTTTCGAGACTAAAGTGGAAAAGTTTCAAGTGTTCTTTGGCCGAGTGCTGTCATTATGTATTAGAACGGCAACTGACCTCAAGACGAAATCACAATTGGTGCTGTTTCTGAACATGGCGTTTGGACATCTAGATTCAGGGCTAGTGAGGAAGCAGGTCGGACCGCTCGTGTCCATTGGTTTATGGAACTCCATCACCGAAAGTGTAAGAGAGGAAATCTTTACAGAACATGTTACAGTGAGAAAGGCATGGAATACCGCGGAAAGGAGGTTTCAGAAACTACAAGATGAAGAGAAGAAAGCTCAAATGCAGTTTGACAGGACCTGGCTAGTCTCGGTTGTTTTAGACTTTATGGAGACCGTACTGAGCTCTGGAGGTGGTGACTATGAAAAAGAACCACACAAGCTGTTGTATATACAGAGAATTCTAGACTTTTTGATTACAATTGTTTCGCAGTTGCCTACAAGGAGATACGCTAATACTTTATTCAAAGATATGAATCTCATGGCGGTATTACGATACACCACAAGAGGCAAACAAGTAACTGAACTGGTCAACATATTAGGATTCTACATAGATTGTCAATTCGATGATTTCGCTGGCGAACTCTTGAATGACGAAGGAGCCTGGAGGAGACATGAGAAAAACGTCAGGCTACTACAAAGAATAGCATTCAAAAAGTACCCCAGTTTGCGGGTATTGGCGCTGAGTAATTTTGCCTCTGTTCATAATCGAGTGGATTTGCAGGAACACTTGTCTGTGTTGTCCTTGAAAGAGTTGACTGAATTGGCAGCAGATGTGGGTATTAGACATTCCTACCCCACCGACCGAACGATTATTCGCACTGTATTCGAGTCAAAAGATATATTGATCGAGTGTTTTGTTGCAAAGTTCGAACTAAAGAGAACGACAAGGGAGGTCAGTAGGGAACTAGACATTTATCCAGATGAAAAGATCTTGGATAGTTCATTACTGGACGACGATGAGGATGAGGATATCCTTTATCAAAGACCTCTGCCGAGTTACAGATTATCGTTGCAATATCTGAGTATCGAGGATTTTCTGATTCGGTCGTTCCATTTATGGAGGCTGGAGCTGCAATATCAGATTCGTAATGATTTGCTAGCCATTGGGTCCAGGATAAAACCGCGGCTGGTAACAGATTCAAATAAAAGAAAGAGAACCGGCAAAGAAGAAGAGGGGGCCATGCAGGAAGAGGACGAGGGCGTATCACTTCACTTGGGCGGTTCAAGCAGAATGGCTGCTAAAATTATCGGTGAACCAGTCGTTCTTGATATTGCTCCTCCTTTGGTGGGAGAGGATGTTCCTGCTCATGTGAGACTGGAGGTGTTATTAGATTTGGAAAGAGCTAGCGGCGAAGTTCGTGAGGAATGGGAATCTCTTAGACCGGGAGAACCCGTGTTTCTCGCAAGATTCGAAACGGCTGTGCCTAAAGCGTCAGACAATCTGGCTCATATTGGAATGAAATATTTGAGGTGTGGAGAACTGGTTCGCGTATTGGATGAAAAGGACAAGGAAATTCGCCATGGCCACGATGGTGACAACCACCACAGTGGTAAGAGAAGAAAATTTCATATTGATGTTGACGCCAAGCGTTATGTAAGCGATGGTAGCAGTGTGATACACGGACTTAACGTTGTAGTCCGAAGGCGTACAAGAGAAAATAATTTCAAATCGGTCATGTCAACGTTGAAACAGCTACTAGATTCAGATGTTGTGTTGCCTCTGTGGCTAGTGGATGTGTTTCTAGGCTTTGGAGACCCTCAAGCAGCAAGTAGAACGGGTCTGTTATCTGACTGGGTTAATTTCGGCTATACATTTTCGGATGAGGCGACCATTAAAAAAGTGTTTCCGAATGCCATTGTGAAACAGAAGGATGAAGAGCGGAATGCAGAACGATTCCAGTACCAAGTACGGCAAGTCGATCGTGAAGGACCTGTGGAGATTGTGCCAGTGAACACTGTAAACAGTTGGAAAAGGCCTCACAATCAGCCGAAATTCACTCACCGCCAGATAGAAGCCATATTCAATAGTCTTCATCATGGACTGAGTATCATAATCGGCCCTCCTGGAACAGGCAAAACCGATATTGCCACCCAGATCATAAACATAATTTTCCACAACTACCCTCAGGAGCGGACGCTGATAGTTGCCCATAGCAATCAGGCACTCAATG
Source organism: Sugiyamaella japonica (assembly GCA_030583365.1). Classification (NCBI taxonomy): domain Eukaryota; kingdom Fungi; phylum Ascomycota; class Dipodascomycetes; order Dipodascales; family Trichomonascaceae; genus Sugiyamaella; species Sugiyamaella japonica. Next base: position 42,051 of record JAJMIG010000075.1, read on the forward strand.
ATATTTTTGAAAAGTTGCTTCAGGCTGGTATTCCCGAGCATCGACTAGTTCGATTAGGCCACGGAGAAGACCAATTAGCCTCTAACTCGGTGTCGTCGTTTTCAAAGCTGGGAAGAATTGAAAACATTCTTAAATCTCGCCGTCCATTATTACAGCAGGTCGACCGATTGGCAGAATTAATGGGTGCTGCTGGCGCGTATGGAGATTCATGTGAGACGGCAGGCGAGCTTTTCTCTGCGTATGTTGAGCCTGCCTGGGATCGGTATTGTGAAGAGGTCAAAGAGGGCCTAGATCCTAAGTTCCCCTTTGAGGGGTTCCTGGAAAATGATAGTACACCACTTTCACCACCGCAAGCATATCTTGAAATATCAGAATTGTTCTCCAAACTGGCTAGTATTCGTCCCTATGAGCTTTTGCAGACCAAGACAGAACGATCAAACTATCTCTTGACCCATGAGTCTCGGATCGTGGCCATGACATCTACATATGTGGCTATGAATAGACAGGAAATCATTGACATGGGGTTCTCATATAATAATGTGGTTATGGAGGAGTGTGGCCAGATTACCGAGATTGAGACGTTCATTCCCCTCACACTACAGAAAAATGTCAGCAACTTACAGAGAGTGGTGTTGATTGGAGACCATCATCAAAACGCACCCATCATTCAGAACAGGGTTCTTAGTACGCAGGCCAACTTGGATCAGAGTCTATTTTCGCGGCTTGTACGCCTCGGAGTGCCGTCTACAATGCTCGATTATCAGGGACGTGCCCGTCCTGAAATCGCTCAGCTGTACAACTGGGTCTATGGAGATCTGAAAGACCTTCCACATATCAACGATTATGAGCAGCACAATGCCGGTCTGTATTACAACTGTCAGTTTATTAATGTCGACGACTACAATGGCCAAGGTGAAACGGAGCCTTCGCGACACTTTTTACAGAATCTCGGTGAAGCCGAGTATGCGGTTGCTCTGTATCAGTACATGCGATTGCTTGGCTATCCAAGAGAGAAAATCTCGATATTATGTGCGTACTATGGACAAAAGGTGCTTATTGACGAGATTCTGCAAAAGCGATGTACGCTGACCGAAGTGGACAGGGCCATTTTCGATGTTCCGAAGACGGTGTCGACAGTGGATCAATATCAGGGAGAACAGAACGATTATGTTATCCTGTCTTTAGTTCGCACCAAGTCTCTTGGATATCTTTGTGACTCGAGAAGAATGACAGTTGCATTGTCGCGAGCCAGACTTGGTTTGTACATTCTGGGTTGTAGAGAGTTACTTGTCAACAGTCCCGATATCGAAGAATTTGTCAAGCGGATGATTCCGTCGGAAACGGCGTCGGAGACAACCACTGGCCAGGACGAAGAAAGGGAAAATAATCTGTTGGTCGTGCCTGGAGAACTATATCAAAGACCCATACAGCCACGTAATGGAATTGCTATGAAAGGAGTCGCTCATTTGGGACAGTATGTGCACGAGATGACACTCAAGCGCTACGAGTATGAGCAGTGGTCTAAAGATTCTTTGTGATATAGCAAGCAACATGATATTTTTACGCACAGACATCGGAACACAGTCGGACGGAGACATGACGGACGTCATTACCCCACACAAAGTCCTGCTCGTTCGTCGGTCGCATTGCGGAGATTATCTGAGACAGCTTTATATTCATTACCGCACGCTAATAAATCGGTCTGTCTGGTTAACGATAACGATAACGGTAACGAACGATACGATGATCGTGCCACGCTAATGATTCTCGCCTATATGGAAACATATGGCTATAGAAGGCAAGCCAGGATCGTGGCTGCGGGGGTCCTGCCTCCTCCGGCGGCTGGGCGCTGCCCAGACCCGTCGCTCGAGCTTCGCTCGAGACTCGCGGCGGAGAAAAAAAGGCCACCGCCTGGTGAAATGACCTTTCCATCCGGATAAACTCCCCACAGCATGGCTGTCCGCTAACCAATCATCCATCAAATTATTGGCTTATCTAAGTTGCTGTTCCTGGCTCCCGATATCGGTCCAGCATTGCATTTTTTCTGCCATATCGGAAATGACCCCCATGCATTTTCATGTTGGTCAATAGCTGGGCGATGCAACGACTCATTGTCGACAAATTTCCAGACCAAGTTTTCAGAAGCTTTACCTTTAATTCGCCCAGTCAGACCATCTACTGCCCCACATGCTCTACCTACTCAACCTCGTGTGCCAATTAGAAATTCATTCATGGACCAGAAGGGTCCGAAAGATCGCCAGACTGCCAGCTGCCGGTGCTGCTATTGCCGGTGCAGCAGCCCCCATCAGCCCCCGTCATTTTGCTCCCCAAAAGAAAATTAACTTTTTTTCACAAGCTTTATAGGACGCAGCCGTCTCGCTGCGGGCTTCTATTGGGACAAAACGGGCTTGAAACTCCTGCCTGCCCGCTGGGCTGGCACGCAGATGTGACCCGCTGGGTCTGTGCTGCTGCTGCTGCCGCCGCTAATGTTCCCAGCCCGTGCTTTTCTGCTCGCAGAAAAATCTTGAACGGGCCGACTGGCTGCCTCTGCCTGCCTGCCAGTCAGTCAGTCATCTGGCCCACGGCTGTATCTCCCCAGCTTATAATACAAGTATATATACTAGCGATGTTTCCGAGAACCAATACTATCTCTATCCGTCCAGACATTTTTCAAAGGTCAGTACAGAGACATAGCAGTATTTTCTAGCTATAATCTTTTCAATTCCTTGAAACGAGTACAAGGAGGAAAAGACGATATCGATAGTGAATTTCTGTTGCTGTCGTTTACACTTGGTATCATTATCGACTCGGACAGACAAGGATAGATAGTCACTATGGAAGAGGTATCATTTTCCGAATTGACGTCCTTGGACAACATTCGAGCTGGCTCGATCATTCTTGGTTCTATGAACAAGATATTAGGTGAGTATAGTGACTTGGACAGGGTTCAATCGAAAGGGCAAATTCTAACAAGTAACAGTCGCCAATCGTGGAGAGATTCGTAAGTACAAGCAGTTGGATAAATGGAGTGGTTGTAACTGTGCCATTGGGAAAATCATGACTCTCGCATCCATCACAATTACTAACCGCTGCTTTTTCTCTCTTTTCTTTTACAGCTATCAGAGTAAGTACCTCGACAATACCACAACCTACAATCATCATCTAACTCGTCCAGATTTTCAGAACTGCCCATGAACTGTCCATGCAAACGGTGGCCATCTATGCCCACGAAGATATCCTGTCCATGCACAGATTGAAAGCCGATGAAGCGTAAGTAAAGTAGAATGAATTCCGCTCCAGATGCATACTAAGACAGGTCCCAGCTATGTTATTGGTGAACATGGACAGTTCACTCCCGTTCAAGCGTATTTGCAGATCGACGAGATTATTAAGATTGCCAAGACCCATGGAGTCAATATGATTCATCCTGGTTATGGGTTCTTGTCTGAGAATTCAGAGTTTGCTCGTAAGGTTGAAGAGGCCGGAATTGCCTGGGTCGGACCTCCTGCTAGTGTCATTGACGCAGTGGGTGATAAGGTGTCTGCTCGTAATCTGGCCTATAAATGTAATGTGCCCACTGTTCCAGGCACCCCCGGACCTATTGAGAACGTTGAAGACGCCCAGTCGTTTGTTGAAGAATATGGATACCCAGTTATTATCAAGGCTGCGTTTGGTGGAGGTGGCCGTGGTATGAGAGTTGTTCGTGAAGGCGAGGACATTCGCGATGCGTTTAACCGAGCCGTTTCAGAGGCCAAGACGGCTTTTGGCAACGGTACGGTGTTTATTGAAAGATTCTTGAATAAGCCCAAGCACATTGAGGTCCAGCTGTTAGCTGATGGAGAGGGCAATGTGATTCATTTGTATGAACGGGATTGTTCGGTACAGCGCCGTCATCAGAAGGTGGTTGAAATTGCTCCCGCAATGGACTTGCCTCCTCAAGTTCGCGATGCTATTTTATCCGATGCTGTCAAGCTGGCCAAGACTGCTCATTACCGTAACGCCGGTACTGCCGAGTTTCTAGTTGACGATCAGAATCGTCACTACTTTATTGAAATCAATCCTCGTATCCAGGTCGAACACACCATCACCGAGGAGATTACTGGTATTGATATTGTTGCTGCTCAAATCCAAATTGCTGCTGGTGCTAATCTGGCCGAGTTGGGTCTTACTCAAGATCGAGTAACCATTCGTGGATGTGCCATTCAATGCCGTATTACCACTGAAGACCCTGCTAAGGGCTTCCAGCCTGATACAGGCAAGATCGAGGTTTACCGATCTACTGGTGGTAACGGAGTTCGTTTGGATGGCGGTAACGCGTTCAGTGGAGCAGTCATCTCGCCTCATTACGATTCCATGCTCGTCAAGTGCACATGTTTGGGATCTAATTTCGAGGTGTCTCGTCGCAAGATGTTGCGTGCGTTGATTGAGTTCCGGATCCGTGGTGTCAAGACCAATATTCCCTTTTTGCTGACTCTGTTGACTCACGATACCTTTATCAATGGTAAATGTTGGACTACATTTATCGATGACACTCCTCAGTTGTTTGATATGGTGAGATCCCGTAACAGAGCTCAGAGACTGCTGGCTTATCTTGGAGATTTGGCAGTTAATGGAAGCCAGATCAAAGGACAGATCGGTTTGCCAAAGCTTGCTACCGAGGCCACTATTCCGAATCTGTACGAAAAGGGCCAGGTGGTTGACGTGACTCTACCGCAACCTAAAGGATGGAGAAATATCATTGTTGAAGAAGGTCCTGAAGCATTTGCAAAGGCTGTTCGTAATTACAAGGGAACCCTAATTATGGACACTACTTGGAGAGATGCCCATCAATCGCTGTTGGCCACTCGGGTCCGTACATATGACTTGTTGGCCATTGCCAAAACCACTTCACATGCGTTGGCCGGTGCGTTTGCGCTTGAATGCTGGGGAGGCGCTACGTTTGATGTTGCCATGAGATTTTTGCATGAAGATCCTTGGGACAGGTTGCGTCAATTGCGAAAGGCGGTTCCTAATATCCCGTTCCAAATGCTATTGAGAGGAGCCAATGGAGTGGCTTACTCGTCGCTACCTGATAATGCAATTGAACATTTCGTTGATCAAGCCAAAAAGACGGGTGTGGATATTTTCAGAGTGTTTGATGCTTTGAATGATTTGGAGCAATTAAAGGTCGGCGTCGATGCTGTCAAGAAGGCTGGCGGTGTTGTAGAGGCCACTGTGTGCTATTCTGGTGATATGCTCAACCCAGCAAAGAAATATAACCTTGAATACTACCTCAACACTGTGGGAGAGATTGTCAAGATGGGTACGCATATTCTTGGAATCAAGGACATGGCAGGTACTCTCAAGCCTCAGGCTGCCAAACTATTGATTGGTGCTATCAGAGAAAAGTATCCGGATTTGCCCATTCACGTGCATACTCACGATTCCGCCGGTACTGGTGTTGCTTCAATGACTGCCTGTGCCTTGGCCGGTGCTGATGCCGTGGACGCTGCTTCCAACTCCATGTCTGGTATGACTTCGCAGCCGTCTATTTCCGCTATTATTGCCTCGCTGGAAGGATCAGTTGATACTGGACTCAACGTCGACCATGTAAAGCAGGTCGATAGTTACTGGGCACAAATGAGACTTCTTTACTCTTGCTTTGAGGCCGATCTCAAGGGACCCGACCCCGAAGTTTATGAGCACGAAATTCCAGGAGGTCAGCTCACCAATTTGATTTTCCAGGCTCAACAGGTAGGTCTTGGAGCTCAGTGGGCCGAGACCAAAAAGGCCTATGAAGAAGCCAATGCTTTATTGGGAGACATTGTCAAGGTGACTCCTACGTCCAAGGTTGTTGGAGACCTTGCCCAGTTTATGGTATCCAACAAGCTCAGCTCCAAGGATGTTGAGAGACGTGCAAGCGAGCTTGATTTCCCAGAGTCCATTTTAGACTTTTTCCAGGGTCTCATGGGCCAACCGTATGGCGGGTTCCCAGAGCCATTGCGTACCAATATTCTCAAGGGCAAGCGTGAACCATTCCATGTTCGTCCTGGTAAGATCTTGAAGCCTTTGGATATTCCTAGTATTAAGGCGGATCTGGAGCAAAGGTTTGGCCACATTACCGATACCGATGTGGCTTCATATATTATGTACCCCAAGGTGTTTGAAGACTATCGTAAGATTGTTGACAAGTTTGGAGATCTCAGTCTAGTACCTACATCGGTGTTCTTGGCGCCTCCTGAGATTGGCAAGACGTTTCAGGTCAATATTGCAAAGGGTAAGATTCTTGTGCTCAAGGTTCTTGCTATTGGCGAGTTATCGCAACAGACTGGTACCAGAGAAGTGTTCTTTGAACTCAATGGTGAAATGAGAAAGGTTACAGTTGAAGACCGACTTGCGGCCATTGAGACTGTCAGCCGACTCAAGGCCGATCCTCACAATGTCAATGAAGTTGGTGCTCCCATGGCTGGTGTTGTGGTTGAAGTACGAGTCAAGGACGGCAGCGACGTCAAAAAGGGAGATCCCTTGATTGTTTTGTCTGCAATGAAGATGGAAATGGTCATCAGTGCGCCCGTCAGTGGCAGAATCGGGTCTCTATTGGTCAAGGGAGGTGACTCTGTTGATGGATCTGATCTGTTGTGCAAAGTTCTAAGAGCATAACAACACAATATATAAATATACAGATAACAAAGTATAACGACTGAATAGATATTCTTTATGACGAGACGCCAGTTTTGCGTATTCTGTGGTTAGAATAGATTACAAAAATTGTCATTACTGCTACTACTACTGCTACATATACTTTTTTTTTTCTTTCTTTCACCTATAGAAACTGATATAAGGAGGAGGAACGGAAATCTACTGCTGCTCTCCATGGCCATTGCTGTACTCGAGAGCTCCATCATCCTCTAAATACTGCTCTTCCTCTAAATACTCGCCGTCAAGACCGTCATCATCGTCGGCCGTGGCATTTTGGTATTGTTGGTATTCCGAGATAAGATCGTTCAAGTTGGACTCTGCCTCCGTAAACTCAGCCTGTTCCATTCCTTCGCCAGTGTACCAGTGAAGGAAAGCCCGTCTTTTGAACATGGCCGAGAACTGGGCAGAGGTTCTAGAAAACAGTTCTTGAACAGCAGTGGTATTGGCGATAAACGTAGCAGACGTGGTAAGTCCCTTGGGAGGAATGTTACACACTGAAGTCTGGAAGTTGTTGGGGATCCATTCCACAAAGTAGGCGGAATTCTTGGTTCGGGCCGCGTAGTTGGCATCCTCGACTTCTTTCATGGCCACTTTGCCTCTGAAAATAGTCGAGATAGTGAGATATCTGCCGTGGAATGGGTTACAAGCCGCCATAATGTTAGCAGGATTGTACAACTGTTGAGTGAGCTCGGGAACAGTGAGGTTATGGAAAGCACGCGAGCCCTTTGAAAACAACGGAGCAAATCCAACCGTGAAGAAATGTAATCTAGGAAAGGGGACCAAATTGACAGCCAGTTTTCTCAAGTCTCCATTGAGTTGGCCGGGGTACCTTAGACAAGTAGTAACACCAGACATTACCATGGCGATCAGTTGGTTCAACTCGTTATGAGTGGGTTGTTGAATGCCCAACGTCTTTGTACAAATGTCATAAAGAGCCTCATTATCCAAGCAATAAGTTGCATCCGAGTTTTCCACCAACTGATGGAAAGACAGCACAGCATTATAGGGTTCGGTGACGGTATCCGAGACTTTGGGAGACGGTAAAACCGAGTAAGTGCTCAGCATTCGGTCGCTGTATTCTTCCCGAATACGATTAAGAAGAAGAGTTCCCAGACCACTGCCGGTACCACCTCCAAGCGAGTGGGCTACTTGGAAACCCTGTAAGGAGTCAGCTTGTTCCGCTTCGCGACGGACAGCGTCCATGACCGTATCCATCAATTCAGCACCTTCGGTATAGAAGCCCTTGGCCCAATTGTTGCCGGCGCCACTTTCGCCGGAAATCAAGTTGTCGGGGCGATAGATGTTGCCTAGAGGCCCACTGCGGATTGAGTCCAGAGTAGCGGGTTCCAGATCCACGGCCACGGCACGAGGAACGTATTTCTTGTTGGAAGCTTCTGAGAAGAACACATCGATTCTATCAGTGGCCAACTGTGTGTTTTTGGTCTCACCATTGGTGTTGTAGTAGACGCTCTCGGACGGAATCACATGTCCTTCGTTATCCAGACCATGTTCCTGAATAATGGTATTCCAGAAGGCGGTTGAGACCTGGTTTCTGTTGACGTTAGTATCACCTAGTAATCCCACTCTTCACCACCAAAAGCACATACCCTACAACTATGTTAGACGCTGTTCGACATGAGTGATCCAGCACGCTACTCGAACGCAGCTCGAGCCATGGGTCTGGGCAGAGCCCAGCCGCCGGAGGCATAACCGCCCCCTTTCTGTCCGTCACGAAGAAACATACCTGCCTGACCACACTGAATGGAAACAATTTCACGCATTGTTTAGACTGCACTGGATTCTGTATCCACCGGCTGGTGCGAAAGGTGGTGGAAAAGAAGTGTTGTTGGAGGAGACAGATCAATAAATCGTTCTTGAAAGAAAGGAGAGAGATACTGTAGGGAGAGTTTTTGTGATTTGTTGTGTTGTGAAATTGACACTGACGCGCCAGCGAGCGCGCGCGAGCGGTTTCACGCGCGTCCAGGCAGCGGCAGCCGTGCGGGTGCAGTAGGAGGAAAGGTTATGGTCGAGTGGGCCTAAAGTGGGACTCACGGGACGACAGGATCTCAGGGGTAACTCAATAACGATCATGAGTCAGCCACATTGAAATAGTGGTAACAGCTGGATATTTTGGTCATGGAGCTAAATACAAGTTGAAGTTGTCGTCTTTATCTAGCGTCGCAGAGAGTGTGTTATATATTATAAAACAGATGTCGATTGAGCATATGACGAGGGTGACGCTCGGTGCTCGAGCGAAGCGAGCTACGGGTCTGGGCAGAGCCCAGCCGCCGGAGGCATCAGGGGGTGACCTTAGGGAGTGGTCAGCGGATGGTTGATGAAGACGGAACTCTGGTTCGAGGGATGCCTGTTGGAGGTCTGATGCGGCTGGAGGAAGAGGAGGACGAGGACGGGGTGTGATCGCTGCTCGGCCCAGAGGAGGTCGAGGTCGAGGTTGCGGACGCAGATACGGTTCGGCGAGATTTGGCGGTGGTGGTTGCGGTTGTGGTTGTGGCCGAGGTAGCACGCCTGCCGTAGATGCGTTTCTGGAGGATCTCTTCTTTGGCACGCTTCTTTTCAGCCAGGAGCTGCTGGCGGCGCTGTTCTTCCAGCTCGAGCTGTCGCTGGCGCTCGCGTTTCTGGCGCTCCAGTTCCTGCTGGCGAGCTCTCTCGAGGGCTCTTTCGGCCATGAGCTGTTCGTCGCGAGTCTGGCCATGCCAGTTTGGATTCGATAGCAGCCGCTGGGTGTGTTCGGTTTGGGACAGAATGCGCACCCACATGTCAAGAAGCTGGTCTGAATTTCGAGCGCTCGTCAGCACTGCTTCGAGATTATTATCGGCTTGTTTAATTGATTGGATGACATTGCGGATCACACTGCTGACCTGGCGTACCTGCTGGAGCTCGGCATTTAGCTTATTCTGTCGTTCTTCGCTCGTCAATGGAGGAGACGTCGTGGCCGTGGACGTCGTGGATGTAGTAGCCGTTGTCGTCCTGAACTGCTGTAAGGAGTCGGCCAACTCGTCTATTGGAGCCTGTTTTCCATCATTCATGATTCACGGATATATGTACACTGATCAATCTATATAGATCAAGGGAATCGCGACATGCGCGCGCACGAACGCGAACGCCGTACACCTCGTACCTGGCTTGCTTGTTCTGGCAGTCTCTCCAGTCTCATCCGCCCGCCGGCGTTCCGCCTGCGTTCTGCCGACCGGGATATAATGTATACAATGGGCCAAGAATGGGCCTGGCATGACTGACGAATGTGCGTCTCTGTCGGCAGCCGTGGCGCGTGGAACACACACTTTATAGTCCAGAACGAGCCACGCGTTAGAGAAAGGCTTTGCACCCAGAAAAGGTCGCAGAAAGTCGCGGGGCAGAGCATCGATCGGCTAACTGCTGGCGACACAGCCATTGTTTTCTCGTCAGCAAGATCAAACCCAACTCGAGGCTTAAGTGTGGCTCAAGTGTGTAGCCTTGTCGGGTCAACTCACAATCAGGGCATCATCATAGCTTCATAGCCATAAACGTACAGACCGAGTACCAAAGAACTCAGGCGGGCCATTGTTTCCTGCTTGATAGCATTCATCATCTCGCCGCCTAAATATGCCAATGCAATCTGCCATTTTCAATGTACCGTCGAGTCGCCTTGACATTCCCACTTATCCCTTGCGTGAAGCTGCAGCCGGAAACCTCCTGGTTACTGGATTGGTAGACTGCATGCGCGCGTGCTCGATGGTTACGGCAACGATCGATAACCTAAAGCCTATATCCCTTCGTTCCAGCGCACTTCCTGTTCGGTCCATCTCTGCAATACAACCCCTGGATTGAGGGCCAGGTCCTAATATGAAGCGCAAGCTAGAGAATAGAGCCCTCTGGGCCGTTTTAGTTCATTGTCAAGGGGATTGCAATAAATACCTGGCTGGAGACGGCATGTTCTAGTTCTAGTTCATCTATGTTTGACGACAATATTGAATAGGACGTGATTTTTATTATTATTATGGCTGTCAAGACGAGAATGGTCACTTTTGACCTTCCTGGAAGACCTACTCCAGATACAGAGGTTCCAAATCCAACTGCTACCCGAAATCCAAACATAGACGACCCAGAAGAGGCGAAATTGCTCCTCAGTGAGCTTCGCAATTCCGATAGAGTGTATATTAATGATCTTTCTGATCTGAGATCAAGACTTGATGCAACCAGTCAATTGTATAATATTGTTGATCTACTAAGAGAGTTGCATATTCGAGTTCCTGATGTTGTTAATGGACTATCCACATGGGTGAGTGTGACGGGGGGAGACAGACAAAATTGGCGAACTAGAACCTGCAGAACTAACATTTGTAGACTGCGCAAGTCGCTCCCTGCTACCGCAACTATATTAGAGCATACACATACTCTCTCGAGGATACAGACCAATTAGCATATTTAAAAAAACGACCGTTATCTAGGTTATCATATCTGTCCAAAGCTCTAACAAATCTCGAACGTCATTGTAATATGTCCATTGGAGCAACACTTTTGCGTGATCTAGCAAACAACTCGCAATCTAAACTATCTGAAGAACTGGAAAACGCCGACTCGAATACGTTTAGCTTTTCCAAAGTACGCGACTTTGATACTCTTCAACCTGTTTCAGCGGTCTTTGATGCATCGAAAATCATTCTTCGTGGCAGTTTTGACATGGACTTCATCCACCCAAAGGAAAAGCAGCTAAGGCGTTCTGTGGAACTGCTTCTATTGTTGAATAGAGACAAGACGGACCTAGCCATCTGTAGCCTGGAATACCCAGGAAGAGCTCTAATGTTTCCATCCTTTCGCGTAGGAGATATTGTTTTCAACCGTCACATGCAAATGTCTCCGAAGACCATTGTCCTGAATTGCTGCAATTGCCAGAACCCGAAAAAGATTATTCTTTATTCACCTAATCAGAACAAGGTCAGATCATGGGTCTGGAAGCTATCTCAGCTGTTTTCACCGGATTCTGCTGCCCGTGAAGAGCCAAGTGTTCTTTCAACGAGTGGACTTGGTATTACCTATGGTGCTCCGCCCTCTCCAGCAGAAACGTATTCGTTTGCGACTCCGCCGTCTATGAAACGATTAACATTACCTTTAACACCATCACTTATAGATCAACTCAAGGAGTTCCTTGATCCTGACTTTGATGCCAGCGATATCACCGTTGAACCTGAGCCCAGAACCAAACCGTCTGACAAGATGAGTGTTATCAAGACCGTCAGACCAAAGGACAGCAGACTTTCGCCTTTTCAAGACGAGCGATTGAAACGAGCTCAGCAGACGCGTAAAGAAATAGAGCGACAAATTCTTCAGAAGGAGCAGAAGCTCATCCAATCCCGTCGAGCAAGCGAAAGTGAAGAACCTCTAAACAATCAACTATTAACACCAGAGACTACACCAACCAAAGTAGCTTCCGCCCAGGCCCCCATCCCCACCCCCACCCCGGCCCCCGTTGTTCAGAACGAACGTAGACCCATTCACCGAAAACCAGTCAGTAAACCAACCTCATTATACATCATCACAGACACTTCTAACTCGTCTATGGAAGGAGCGACTTCTCGGCCATCCACTGCGCCGCCAGAGGTCCCACTACCAACACCGACCGAGAAAAGACGTCTGGTGCTTTCACCTAGCGATGAAACCAGCATTATCTCCAACGAAAAAAGGCCGCTCTTAGCCACCTCAAGGGATGCTAGTCCCTCTGAAGAAAAAGAGGCAGTGCGAGCTCGCCGTATGCTACAGTCTAGAGCTACCGGGAGCCCTAGAAATAGAGAAGTGGCTTCGATGTATGTACTTGGCACTGACGCTGATTCGGACAATGGCGGCGAAGGAGAGCTCAACGACAAACTTCGTATGCCTCGCTCGAATTCTGATAATAACAACGCTGGAACCTCGCCAATGAGTTTGCCTATCGCTCCATTCAGACACAACGCTTCTTCTCCATTTGTGTCTCCCAGGAGCAGCTTTGACAGTCCTGATATGAATGACGGCGAGGATGAAGAGTACGATTCGGCAGAAGTCAGTCGCAGCAGGTTCCGTACACCCATCTCCACTCCCAAGTTTAACGGAACCTCGAGATTTGTCCGTAAAGTGTCTGGCAGTCTGAAGAAGATGATGAAAAAGAGCAAATCTTCGAAAATGGAGTTTGACATTCTCAATATGACTCCTCCATCAGAAAGTAGTCAGTTTAAGGAAAAGGCTATTGCACAGTCTACCCCGCCACCAACGCCATCACCAACTGACACACATGAGCCCATCGTAGAGGATACCGTTGCATCGCCATTGTCATCTCCATCTCCGTCTCCTTCACCCAAAGTTGCAACCGCTGTCTACGAGAGTTCTAATAATTCAACTATAGAAGAAGGCAGTATATCTAGTACTTCGTTCAGATCGCTACCACGATCCAACAATTCGTCGTCTCAGTCTAATCAACTTGACAAGGCTCCAGACTGTTCGGTTCAAGAGTTTTGGAATCGCAAGAAAGCCGAGAATGGCTCCATTAATCTTTTCCAGGGGTACGCCATGATCTCGACCTGGAAAGATGGCAAATGGATTTCATTGACTGCTAAGAAGGAGTTTTTTGTTCAGGTCAACATCAATGGGGAAGGGGCGGTAATCATGGCTGGTCTATCTGCTGACGTCACAGTTTTGGAGCTAAACCTGCTTCCAACCCATGAAATCCGCCGGGCTACAGTCCATGATATCCAGGTCAAGTCGCGGAATCGTACCACCATGTTCCGCATTAGAGATGTTGAGTCTGCCGAGAAATTCTGGGCCGCCATTAGAAAGGACTTTAAGAACCAGCCACTGTTTAATGGATCGGGCCATCAGAGCCAGGTCCATGGTGGACCTCCTAGTCTCAACGATAGAGACTCTTCATTAGGCAGTCTGTCATCGGCCTTGGCAGTCGCTAATCAGAATCTGCTTCAATACCAGCAGTACACTCTGCGACCTCCTCTAATCTCATCGCGAAGTGGGTCCCCTTCGCCTTTGTCAGGTTCACCACTGTCAAGCTCGCCCACCAGTGGGGAATTCCCGTTGCATTTACCAGCAGTGCCATCCAACTTGAATCCTAAAAACAGCTCTCTCACCGCCATCTCAGACGATGCTGAACTGTTGTTATTGAATAATCTCAGATGTAAGCTGATTCAGAAAAGTAATGATGGAGAATGGCAACAGGACGGCATCTTGGCAAGACTGAGTGTTTTCTCGGTCCCCACTTCTACTGCAAAGACGCTTCTTGTGCGAGAGACTAGTAATCTGGCCGAACCTTTGATTTATGAGCGGGATATGAGCGGTACTTCCTTCAAGAGAGTTGGCAAAGTCGGTATTTCTATTAGTCTTGTTGTACAAACCGAGACAGAGATAGCTAATTTATTGCAATTCAAGGGAGAACGAGAAGCATCTTATGTTTATGAGCTTCTTACCAATGAATAATTAATACTCTATTTATATACAATTTTAATAATAATAATAATATTCAAACTATGCAGATAGAATATAGGCACTTCCAAGCAATCTACGAATATCCACATGTTCCACATCATGTGTATCTTCAACCTCACCCCATTGTTCAGTTTGAAAGGTGGTTTCTAGACAGACTAGTTTAGCAGCTTCATCAGGTGTCATCTGATGAGTGATGATATTCATGCCGGCAATGAGCGATCTGGCAGTAGTAGTGGCCCTCTCTAGAGCCGTGAACTGCCAGATATCTAAAGACTTCATCCACAGTCTGACCTTTTCCCGGGTCTCTGGAGACTGTCTACTGCCAAATAAAGTGATCTCACTGTCTAACGTATTCAGTTTAACGTCCCAGAACTTTTCGGCTGCCTCAATAACAGGCCGGTACAGTTTCTCCTGTGCCGGTCGTAAATTGCCATCACAATCCTTATAAGGTGCAAATGTGATAAGCGTGTCGGTGTCTAGGTACGGTAACAGTAATTCTATCGTACGGTCTATCTCTTGAGGACCTTCAGGAGAATATTGGAGATCCACTGCCCTTGACGCAAGGCCGGTGAATGGTAGGTTGTGTCGTTTAATTTTCATGCTCGTTAATGAGAACCATTCTTGGGCTATTAAATGAACCAGGCCATGATGATCCTTATGTTCGGGAATGACCAATGGGAATCCCAATGGCGTTTTAATAGGCTTAGAATCCAACGTCACTACAGACCCCGATGCTTTGGTGGTCTCCTTATCGTTGCCCTGATATTCAGAAACATCGACTTTTGTCCAGAACTTTTTCCCAGTCTTTTCCAGCCGGTTGGTCTGAGTGGGAACATTTGATTCAGAGGTAGCATATCCACGCCCAAGACGCTCCACACGACCCGCTAGAGCAAAAAATCTCCCACACTTTTTCACACAATTTCTATTAATGACCGCACTCATCGTTCACTAACGACCTTCCCAGATGTTGAGGTTGGCGATGCTGGAATTTTCATCCATCAAAACTGTTTAACTGATGAAGTTCTGGGTTTAGGGTTTTACTCGCTATAAGATATCAGTCAGGTTGGACACTGAAACAGGAGCGAGGTGGAAACTAGGTCGTAGAGCTAGGTAGCTGGAGACACGAAATACTAATGACAAAGAGGAAAAAGAATAACAACAAGAAAACTTGTAACACAAGTCTTAAATGTGAGCGCATTCATACAACCCCTATAGTAGACTATTATATACTCAAGTGCAGGCGCATAATAGCCCTATTTTGAGCAGACGTTGATATCAGTTCTGGATCTCGCTTGCTAGCTACCTCGACTTCGTAACTGGGTACAATTCACAATGTCGCAGGCCGAAATACAAAAGGTAAGTAGGGGCCGTCTTGTTTTGCCTCCGGCGGCTGGGCTCCGCCCAGACCGGTTGGCTCAGCTTCGCTGAGACTGACTGGTTGCCCAGATCATGGCCGAGGTCGAGCAAAAATACTCGAGGACCAAGGCCGACCTGCAACTGGTCCACTCGCAAATCGCATCCAAGAACCGGGAAATCAAGCTCATCGAGGCCACGTCGAGCCAGCTGAAAGAACAGGTGCCGGATCCAGACACCGCCGTGTGGAAAGGAGTGGGAAAGATGTTCATTCAAACCAAAGCCGGCCCGTACATTGAGTCGCTAGAAAAGGAAAAGAAAGAAGCCCAGGACCAGATTACGGCCCTAGGCAAGAAGCAGCATTACCTCGAGAACACATTCAAAAACGTAAACAGCGCTATCAGCGAGCTCATGAGCCGTAGTAATTGACCTCTCTCATCGCTCAAAAGCTCGCGAAGCGAGCACAACGGGTCTGGGCAGAGCCCAGCCGCCGGAGGCAGCGCCCCAAAACACAATCAATCAAGTATTAAACAGCACTATAACCGCCGCGTGAAGTTCCGCCAGCAAACGTGTTGGCAATCTTCTTAGCAAAGTCGCGAACAAGATACGGAACGTCTCGTACAGCGTCCGAGTGTGGTAGAAGTTCTACTCCCGAGAGCCCGTATCTGTTGTAATTGATCCAAGCGCTACCGACGACGTAGGCCGAGAATCCCAGCACAAGCAGAATGAAGAGCCAGGTAAACCATCCCCAGCTACTTCCGGACGAGTCCTCGCGGTCTTTATCTTTATCTTGATTGCCGTCCTTGTTTTTGTCTTTATCGCCATCGCCATCGCCGGGCTTGTCCTTGTTCTTATCGCCGCCATTATCACCATCGCGCTCATTTAAAGGACATGCCTGTGGAGATGACCACTTGAGTTTGAGGACTTTATCATCCCATGAAACGAATTCAAGCTTGTCGCTATTTTCTGATTTCTCTTCTAAACAGTAGAAATCGATCTGGGCTTTTAGGTCTTCGGCGTCTCCCCATTTGCCTCCCGAGAGTTCGACATGGACTCCTTTATTATCTGTGAGTTTAGAAGATGTGGCGCCCGACTGCACTCCATCGAAATCGCCTGCCACTGGAATTATCTCGCTGATCACAGACACATCGTCCTTTGGAATGGTCACTGTTTGAATTCCACATATCTGGCTTCCCTTTGGACAGGTATTCGATGGAAGCTTGTCCACGTCCAGTGCATGACATGGATCAATATACCAAGTGGTGTTAGTCACCGATGGTGGAGTCTTGTGTGAATATGAAAGTACATGAAGTCCCGACAGCCCGTTCAAATCAAACGAATGACCGTCGAATTGAGGTTTACAGTTGAACAGTGCCTGTGCTGGGCTGATGCCTAAAGATATACAAGCAAAGGCTAATAGCGAAGTCCAAGTAGATACAGACATGTTGAGCTGGAGGAGAAGGAGGAGGAGGAGGAGGGGTTCAAATCAGTGGGAAAAAAAAGGGGAAAGCCGTGTCAATCTTTATCTGTACAATGTCGTTCCAAACGTCTCGTCATACAATTCAAGCGTTCGTTCGTATCGGCTTTTTTGTTTGTGTATATTTGATATCTATCAACTGTGAGACATTCTCTTTTATTCTTGTGAGATATTTATTTCACCTGTGTCGTCGCTATCTCTACAACTCACGACGACTTCGATAAAGGCGTACGGCTAGCAGGTTACGCCTTCGATGCCCGGTGTCCTCCTCAAGCCGCTACTGACCAGAGCCAATCCCTTCGTGTTCGAGTTCAAACTCTTCGGAGACAGTCCTTTATCCCAGGATTGAGAGACCCGCAAACGGATCAGCTCACCACCGCACCTAAAGCCACAAGTGCAATGGCCTCAGCCTTCTACTCAGACCTCTACAAGCCCAAAGAAATGAACGAGGCG